>PVJX010006736.1:0-75433 GCA_004027295.1 Dolichotis patagonum
GAAAATAAAGATGGAAAGCGGGGTTGGACAGAGGAGGAGGGAGACGGGACAGGAAGAGGGAGGGAAGAAGGATGGAGAAAGGGAAAGAGAGAGAGAAGGAAAGAAAGGAAAGAAAGAAAGAAAGAAAGAAAGAAAGAAAGAAAGAAAGAAAGAAAAGAGAGAGAAAGAAAGAAAGAAAGAAAGAAAGAAAGAAAGAAAGAAAGAAAGAGGAAAGGAAAGGAAAGGAAAGGAAAGGAAAGGAAAGGAAAGGAAAGGAGGAGGGAGTAAGGGAAAGAGGAAGGGAGGGAGGCAGGAGGGAGGGGAGAGAGAAGAGGGTTTTTTCAAGTCTGATTTGAGCCATAGCCTTGGCCATGCCTTGGCCCAGCCTTGGCCACACCTTGCCTGGGCTTTGTGAGGGGAGGCAGCTCCTGGACAGAAGCTGGGGACAGAAGCTGGCATGCCTGGCAGATGCCAGGGGGAGGCAGACACCCTTGAAAGAGGCCCCACAGTGGGTCCTCTCTCCTGAGTTCCTGGGGTCCTGACAGCACCTTAAGCCCCGGCTGATGAGAGGGCAGGTCCATCCCCAAGGATGGGTCAATGCCATGCTTGGGGGTGGCTCCTAGCTTGGACCCCAGCTCACCATTCCCATCTATCTACAAGGACAAGGACCTTGATGGCAGCCACATGGGAGGGTCCCACGGGTCACCTGGGGAAGGAGCCCTGGGCAGGGCAGAAGTACCCAGCAATGGGGTGCAGGCAGCCACAGGGCCCCTTCCAGGCTGTGGGGTGGTGGGGTCAGTGTGAGGAGAAGCCTCTCCCGGCTCCCCCACCATCCCTGATGGTGAACCCCGTCCTCCTGCAGGGCTTCCGGCCACATCTGCAAGACTGGGGAAACACGCACTCCTTTACAGCCCTCACTGATCAAGGCATGGAACGGCAAGAACTGCAGACTGATGGGTGGGGTGTGGAAGGAGAGTCTGCAGTACCTCATGGACCGTGGAAGCACCCACCACGGCAGAGGCCCTGGGCAAGGCCTGGGATGTGGGCAGAGAACACAGTGCTGGATGCCTCCGGGCGCCTGGCAGGTTGTATACTGCACTTACCTTCTGTCTACCTGGTTGCCCCAGAACCACTCCAGCCCTCCACTTAGCATGGGGGCCAAGATCAGACCCGAGTGCTCTGTCCTCCTGTCCCCTGGCTCCATCTGCCCTCCTAGGACCAGAGGAGGCCACCAGTCTCCTGCCCCTGGCACTGCAGGAGAGCTAGCAGTGGGCGGCACCCAGCTGCAGGCAGCTGGTCCCGACACCCCTCCCTGGCCGATGCTCCTTGGGGCTCTGTGGGTCTTGCTCTGTCAGGGGGTCTCTTGGGATGGAGTTGGGACATTCAGGCCTGTCCCTGACCTCATCTGGGACCCCATTTGGGTCACAGCAGAGCCCTGCCCACCAGCCCGGACTCCCTTGACTTCCTGCCCTTGTCAAAGGCAGGTCCTCCCAGCTGCCCCCAAAGGTCTGCCCCATAGCCCAGTGCTCCTGGGAGACTTGCCCCACAGTCCTGGGCTTACATAAAACCCTCCACCTGGGAGAAGACCCCCGACCAGTGGCTACAAGGTATCCTACAAAACTCTTCTGTGGGCAGAAAACCAATCGCGTCTTCATGGGTCTTGGTGAGTGGATCCATGTGGCCACATGGCGTCTGTCAGATGGGAATGTCCTTCCCTCCGTCAGTGCATGCCCACACCACAGAAAACCTCCCACAGGGTCCAAGCCACCGAGTGCAGAGGGATTTCCTGTCAGACCACACAGATGGGAGAAGCAGACAAGAGGAGCGGAGGAGGTGTCCTTAGCTGACCTGTCGGACTAACACCACCACCAGGCTGCTGTGTTAGAAGGGAGGAAGGTGGAGCCATTCTTCTTCAAGTTTGCTTTTGTCTCTCTCTGCAGGGTTCTCAGAAAAAGAAAAGCAACATCTTTCAAATGAAAGGGGACCTTCATTTTTCCTGTAACTCATACTACGTGGACTAAAAGATCCAAAATTAAAGTTGTTCTGGGGGACATTGTAATATTGTGATTGAGGCAGTCTGTAAAGAACAGCTCCCACATTCCTCCCCAGTACCTGGCACTGTCCCCTGGATCTGATGGGAACGAAGTGGATGACAGTGCCCCCATCTCTCCATGCTGGGCCCCGACCTTCTGCAGCCCCCTGTGAGCCAATCAGTGCATCCTCGGGGATGCCTTCTGAGCTACCCCAGCCTCTGCACCTCTGCTCCTCCCTGAGTTGACACTCATGCTGCTCTTGCCTGTCTCTAACTGCAGGTTTTCCCTCCCCGAGGCAGCTCCAAGAGGATACAGACCACATTCCATTCATGTTAACAACAATGAGCATTAACTAGTTTTACCCTAAGTGAGTTTTGCCAATAAGCATTTGATTTGTATTCTCATTGGAACCACAGCACAGTCTTTGTTCTACAGATGAGGAATCAGACAGAAAGAGAGGGAGAGAGGGAGAGAGAGAGAGAGATTACACCCAGGGGCATGCAGCCAGGAAGCCACTCAGCCAGGGCTTGAACCCAGGAGGAGCCCTGACCCTGGGCAGCAGCGTGCGGAGCACCTGGCCTTGCCAGTGGATGACCGTAAAGGCAGTTATGTCTGCAACGCTGATGGCACTGGCGCTCTGTCATCAGAGCTAATGTCTGGGAAGAGGGCTGGCTCACACACATTGGCAGTTTCCCTCAGACGAGGTCATATATCATATTCTCAAATGGGACTTGTGGCAGATTCACAAGCACCTTTGAGGAGGTGACTAATGGAGGTCCAGCCCCAGGAGCCAGACTGAATACAGAGGAAGAGGTGCCCAGAGGGCTGATCTCCAGACGCTGTAGGAATGGAAAGAGCTTGGTGCCTGGAGTCAGGCTGGCGCAAGGGGAAAGAGAATGGAAAATCGGATTCTGGGAATTAGGGAACCATCCCTTCCTGCATACGTGAGTCACAGAGAAGCGGTCATACTGAGGACACACATGGGTGAGGACGGGCTCCCTGCCTCTTAGAAAGTCATCCTTTTGTTGAGTCTATTTTCACCTGGAAGCAAAACTATCACCTGCAGGTGAAGTCCAGATATACTGACCAGCATTGCTGTGCAGAAGCCATGCTCTGTGGGAGTGATGACAGACAGAAGTTGTGTAGCTTGGATGTTGTAGTAGAAATCATGATGGACAGAAAAGTCATGATGGACAGAAGTCATGATGGACAGAAGCTATGATGAAAAGATTCATGACAGAAGTCACAAGGGACAGAAATCACGATGGAGGTCACGAAGAATGAAAGTCACAGTGTACAAAAGTCATGATGGAAGAAGCCACAATGCATGAGGTCATGGTGGCTGGAAGTCACAGCGGAGGTCGTGATGGACAAGGTCATGATGGGTGGAAGTCACAATGAACGGAAGACGTGACACGGTGTGGAACAGTCACGGTGCACAGAGCCGTGATGGAAATTACACCCCGTGAATATCATGATCTGGCCCTGCCTGTCCTCTCAGAGCTCCTTCCCTTGGTTGCAAGCCCCCCGTTGTCCCTGGACCGTCACATATTATAGTCCAGCCACACCAAACGCCTGGGATCCTTCAAGCACTTCAGGCCTCATGCCTCTCTACCTTGACACTGGCTATTTCCTGCACTGGAAAACCCCTGACCTCCTCTTCTACTTGACTTTGCTCATTCTCAAGGTTAAGTTTGAATATCGAAGTCCTTCAGTCACATTCTTTTGCTCTCCCAAAGCACCTTGACCCTAAAACCCCTGTGTCACCAACAAGAATCAGTGCTGCCTGCTTCCCTGAGTGCTGCTGTGTAGCACGACTGGGAAGAAGACCCAGGCTTCCCCTGTCAGGCAGCAGGAGCATGTATCTGTCACAGAGCAGCAGACCCACACTGCATCTTGATAAAATAAATGCACAGTTGAATACTCTACTTACCCTGTTCCTAGGTTTGGAAGGCAGGATCAGGGTATGGGGCCTAGTATTGCATTGTTTTTTCAAATCCCCTTTTTTCTCCCCCTGGTAGTCACTGCCCTTTTAAACTACAAAATCTCTTTGTCCTTCATAAAATAGGTGTCTATAATATCACAATGTGCTCTGTGACCGGGGGTTCTCGGGAGAAATGAATGTTCCTCCATCTCATGACAGCTTTTCCTGATAACAAACAGGGAAGCCAGTGGACCCTGAGACCCACGGGCAGCCCTTTGTGGGGACATGCAAGTTTTGTTCCAGTGAGTGCTGCAGGAAGGAGCACATAAGAAAGACAGCGATGGGCAGGCTTCAGAGAGCAGAATTCTAGGGTCAGTGAAGAGCCGTGGCGCTGTTCGAGGCGAAGCATGCACACAAAAGCTAATTAACCTGAAGGCGCGGCTTCCTGGTGGAAACTTGAACGCACACACACCCCACCTGGCTAAAAGCCTGCAGAGGAGGCAGCACAAACGGAGAAACCGGAAGGCATCCTGGAGATTGGAGCCAGGCTGGGTACTCCAGTCTCTGGGCCCCTTAGAGCCCAGCTCGTGCTCTGCAGCTCTGATGCTGTCAGCTTCATGTTTGCCTGAAGCTGAGATGCAAACACCACATAGGAACACCCAGGTGCAGGCCGGAGTCCTGGGCACCTGATGGCAAAGTGACCTCTGAAGCCACTCAGCCTCCCTAAGTCCCACTCTCTACCAGCCACTAGGCAGGGCCACCATGGGCCAAGCAAGTCTCTGCTGCTGTGATGTGAACAGAGCCACTTGGTCACTCTGAAAGGTCCCACAGTGGGAGGTAGTGCAGAGGACACGAGCTTTGGAACCGAGCAGAGCGCCGTGTGAGCCAACACAGCCACTGCGTGATTCTTCCTAAGAAGGGAAAACCGCACCAGGACAGGTGTGGAAAATGCTGAGGTAGCGTGTGATAGGCGACACCAGAAACTCTGGACAGCTCCCTCTCCTTTTCCTTCTTTTCTCCACCAGATGGAAGCCTCTGGTGGCAAAGATGATCAGAAAGAGCCACCCTTGCTGGTCCTGGGGGAATAACATTAGCAATGGGTGGAGTGACTCCATGCAGAAAGTGAAACCCAGTGACAGAGACCCAGGAAGCCACAGTTTTGTGTACATTCAGGGTTGTGAATGTAGGGGACAAACAAGGAGGTGAAATGGTCCTCGGAGGCCCAGCACCGGAACCAGGGCCTTGTGGGTCCATGGTGGGGTCCGGTTCCCAGAATGCTGGGTCCTGTGCCACTTATATAGCTCTGACCCTTGCTTTTTATAGCACAACCACTCGTGGCCCATCTCAGCCCACCTGAAGGCCACATCTCAGTCCCTGTAGGGACTTCTTGTTCATCTCTTCAGCTCTGTTACCTTGTCTTCTCACCCTGGCAGTGCTTTATCATACACATGCTTACATTTTCTGCTGGGCCCATGGATTCCCGGATCTAGGGCCCTGAGCACTATGGTAAGGCTCAAGGTCTATGAGACATGGTCTGTAAGGCAGGTCCAGCTGTGTATTCCACAGTGTACTGAATATATGTGCAAAAACCAAATTCATCAGCCCAAATCAGTGCAAGCCCCCCAGGCCTCCACCTGGAGCCAGTCCCTACCTGGTGTCCTCATCCATCTTTGTGAGCCTCACTGCCACCCTAGTTAGAAGCCCAGCTCTTTGTCTCTGTCTCTGTCTCACTGTCTCTCTCCTCACGGCTCCCTGCTTCCAGGTCTTTTTATTTTCTTAACAAAACACCAATGCCTACCCTGTTCCATGCAGCAAAAAACATGAACTTCTTTCCACAGCTTGCAAAGCCACCCATGGACAGACCTCTGTTTTCCCTAGAGCAGCAACTCATGCTGTATCCACCGTAACTGTCAACGGAGCACTGTAACATCCCGTGTGCCCTGCAGTCTCCATCTACCCATCTTACCCTACACTGAGTCAGGAGCTCTCTGAGAAGGAAAGCTGAGCTGCCATCTCTGCATCTTTGGGCGCAGTCCTTCTGTGCCTCAACAGCAGTCGCACATATGTGCATGCTGAGAAACTGTCACTTCTTCACTAGAACTTGCCTTTCCTCTTTGCATCCTCCTGGAGACAAGGGGAGAATCATTCCACCACCAGCAACACTTGATCTGGGGACTGCCCTCAGTCCATTAGCAGAATTTCCATCTGTGCCACTTCCCTGCTGGGTGACTTGGTTGGGGCACTGGCATTTCCAAAAGGGTGGCCTCAGGATTCTGATCATAGCACCTTCAACCCACCCTGTCTCCCTCCCAGTCTACAGGTGCCAGGCTCAAAGCCCAAGAGTGATGACCATGTTGACCCCCAAGGCCCAGTTCCGTCTCTGCCCTGCATTTTACCCATGATTATGCAATTAATATCTGAACACAGTTCAGACACTGACGCTGAAGGCACAGTCCTTGCAGGATTCATTAGGCTTCGTTGCTCCTAGAAGCCACTTAATTTCCAGCCATATCCTGTCCTCTTGAAAAACAAAAGTTATTATCTGTAATAATTACACAGTTCGCTTGTTTAATGGAAAGTAGATTTGTCTCACTTCCCCAGCTAAGCATGGTTTCAGCTCCAGAGGATGCTTTGGAGGTCCCCGTATGGCCCTTTGGTTGAGACTCATCAGGTTTCCATGGTTCCCAGCCGTGAAGGGGTCTAACCGGTGCCAGTTAACCAAACCCAGAGTCCCTCTTCCATCAGGAAGTCCATCTCTCAGCAAGCTTTGCAGAGCATGTTAGGTGCAAGGTCACTTCCGATCAACTTGGAACAGGCAGTGGGAATGAAACATTCCATGGCCAAGATGGGGATTCAGTTAACCAATTATACACACGTACAGAATCTGACACTTATCAGAGATTCAGCATGCAGTTTGAATATCTAGGCCATCAGTCGAGGAAAAGGAGGCAGCTCTCCCCACACTGTCCTGTCCCCAGAAGCCCTTGCCCTTCCCTGGGGCTAGCTGGCTGGGCACTGCTGTAGGACCCTCCTGGCAAGCAACCCGTTGAGCTTGGAAGACTATGCAAGAGCAGCAACGATGCCTCTTCTTCCTCCCCCAAGGGCAGCTCTTGCAACAAAAGGAAACACCTCATTCATTCATTCATTCATTTATCTATTCATCCATTCATTCTTCTTTTATTTCCTGCTCAGTCAGCAAGGAGACTCCTCTGGAAGCTGCCCCTGGGAGGGTGTGCGTGGTTTATCTAGGAAGTGTTTCCAGAGGAAATTTGAGCAAGAGCAGAAAGTGAAGAGGAGAAAGCCAAGCCCAGGGTGCCATGGGTAACACCTGCAGAGGGTGCTCAGCTGCCAGGCTGAGTGCTCTGCAGAGTGAGGTACACCTGCTTTTCCCAGGTATAGGAAGGGGCGCCCATGTTTCTACCTTAACGTGCTGTGCAATGGTGCAGAGCATGATGGTGGGTGGGGTAAGATCTCTCAAGAACTTTTTGGCTGCATCAGAGGAAGGGAGGGCAGGTTCACAAGCCCCAGGGCAGCCTCTGGAAAAACACAGAGCAGAGACAGCACGAGGCTCCAGGGCACTGTCTGCCTTGGGATCTAAGGTGGAGCAGGGTAACCTCACCCCAGAACCACCATCACCTGCCCTGTCTCTTCGATCTGTCTCTGCTCCACAGCTGTTACCTTGGGCCCTGCCATGCCCTTAGCCTCATCCTGTTCTCTGCTCAAGGCCCCTCCTCTATTGGCCAAACCTCCTGAGCTTCCCAAGCCCCTATGTCTCCTCAGGTCGCCTCAGCACAGAGTCTGCTATGAGGCACTGAGTCCGTGTCTTTGAGAGGGTACATGAATCAGGGTGAAATGGGAAGACTGCAGCATGCCCTGCCCCTTGCAAAAGCCTCCAGCAACTCCTTGGGACAGAGACACACATGCCTGTTAATCCCTAGAAGGTCCTGGAGATGGGACTCTGGACTTCAGGTTCCAAGCTCCCATTTGATTCAGGACCTTGGGCCAGTGACCTAACACTGTATCTCTTCTCTCACCTGCAAAGAAGGTGTTAAACAGGTCAATGCAGCCACAGTGGTTAGAAGAACAAAACCTGCTTGACCATTAGCGTTCTCACCATCTTAGTCAAACAAACACCAAAAGCAGACAGAGAAGTGCTCCTGGAAGCATCTAAGGCAGTGTCTGGCTGGCGCCTGCACACAGTGGACGATCTCAATCTCTGTCCTCCCTTGAGCCCTCCTCTACCTTCGTTAGACAGTTGCATCCAGTAATTCAGTTTGGGGGCCCCAAAGATGAATTCATTTCCTTTCATTAGCATCTCTCAGAAACCTACAGAACGTGGCCAGAACATGGGGCTGCCCCAGGTCCTGATGGGGGGTGGCCTTCTCAATGCCATGCTGTTACTTTGCAGTCCACAATCACAGCCATCCGTGGTTCTGTCCAGACAGGAGAGAACCTCCAAGTCACATCCCTGTCCAAGGAAGCTCTGGGGAGATTTTGCAGTAACAAATAAGACACTGGGCAGTGATTAGCAGTCTCCAAGTCCCTGGTTGGGGAGCCAGCCACTGCCCTGGCCTGGGGTCCCCTGCAGGAGACCCACCCCTGGGTACCAGCTCTCCCTGCAGGGGAGCTTTGGGGAGACACAGATCACAAGCAAGCAGATGACAGGAGAGGGAGCAATTCCCCCAAGATCTAACACCTGGACCTCTGAAGTCCCTTCAGAAGTGGCTTTAGGAGAACTTATGGTGAGGCCAGGTCATACACAAGACTCCATGCTTCTTCCTCTTCTTGCCAAAGTTTCTGACCACATGTCAGGCACCCAACACGATTCCAGTTGCCCGGAATGCAGTAAAGAATAGAACAACTGCTCTCTGCCTTCCCAGGGCTGACAAGGGAAGGAGGACAGGCAAAGGTGGGTAGCAATCCTCACCGCGCTCCAAGTCTGAGCTGGTGGGGAGCTGTGAGGACCATGACAGACAGTGATGGGGCTTGGGGGAAAGGTCTTTCCCCTGAGGTAGGAGCTGAGATGGGACTGAGATGGGGGTAGGAGCTGAGGTAGGAGGAAAGAGGGCAGAGCCAGCAGAACACCTGGGAGGAGCAAGGAACAGGAAATTACCTGGATTTGCAGGTCAGAAAGAGGAGCCCAGGCCTCTCTGAGTGTGGCATTGGAGACCGGAAGTGCTCTCAGTGGAAGAGCGAGGGCTACAACTCAGAGAAAGCTCGTGGCCCCAGTGGAGAAGGCCGGGGGTGGATGTGACTGACATGGAGGAGCAGCTCCACATCCTCCAGGGCATCCTCAAGGCATGCGATGGTGGTTTCTACCAGGGGCAGCTTTGCAGATGGAAAAAAGCTGGTGATTTGAAATATTGGGGTCAGCAGACCCAGCAGTGGTGGGTGGATCTGAACTTGAGAGTGACAAGAATATTTTTGTTTGCTGAGCATACAGGATGCTGAGCCCAGCTGCAAAGACAAGGCCGCGTGTCGGAGAGAAAGCCTGGCTTCTTTGGAGGTGAGGAGATGCATGAATCTGTTAAAAACAGGAGAGGAATCCATTGATTTTCAGAAGTAGACACAAAGGAGCCATGGAGAGGCCATGCAGCCTGGGGACTGGGACAGGAGCAGGGGCAGCCTGGGTCCAGTCTCCTTTCTCTGCCTGGATCAGTGACCTTGGGCGCTGAGTCTCTGTGTGACCTTGTAGCTCCCCCTCGGCTGTGTACTCACAGAGATGCCATCCCTGTGAAGGGCAGTGATGGTCAGCACATGAAACCTTGAGCCAGAACGGTCATCTTCTGGGGGACATGCTCCATATAGCTGCAACTTCTGAAGTGGATGTGATACATCCTATGTCACACAAGACCTTCCACCTGTGACTCTCCACAACCAAGAAAAAGGGGGAGGTGGCTTTTTTTTTTTAAGAGAAAGAAGCCTGTGAGAAATGACATGTCAGGAGTGGAGGAAGAAACAAACCAGATTCTGGTGAGGCTAGAGATTTAATATGATTTAAAAAAAGGAAGACTCAGGATGTGACATCAGGGTTGCTGCTCAGTCTCTCTAGACTGAAGTTTTCTTGTCTATGCAAAGAAGAAGGGAAAAAGTATCCCCAATACCAGATTAAATTCTGTACCCACAGCAGTTAGTACATAGCATAAGCCTAGCAAAGTGTGAGCACGCATGTTAGGCTGGCTATTTTTATGACTGTAATTGTCTATTTTATAATGCTCTTCAACAATAGTGAGGAAATGTTTTTGTTTCCCCCTGACAATCCTCAGTCCTACAAAACATTGTTTCTCAGTGAGCTCATTGAATAATAAGTAACCAACCACGCTCCCCCTCACTGCGGGCCAGCTCTGTTTCAGGTCACTCATAATGAGGTGAGAGATCCAGAGGCCCTCTTTCCGGAAGGTTCCATCCAAGAGTGCACACGGCAGGCTGGGGGCTCTTGGTTTCCTCCTGGCTCTGGCGTAGACACGGAGGACGTCCCTGCTGACTGTGTCCCCAGGGGGCTGCTATGCAGAGGAATGAGAGAAGCCAGTGCTGATGAAGGACCTGAGCCAGCCCGTCCTGTGATTGACAGGTAGAATGAGGCTAAGTCTCCATGACAACCCAGACAGGTGGGAATTGTACTCTGCATTCACGGATGAGCAGGCCAGGGTTGAGTCAGGAAGCCCCCACAGAGTCGGAGTTGGGTAGGCAGCAGAACTCAGATCCAAGTCAGGAAGTTCGGCTGCGAGGCAGTGGAGTCCTCAACTTGACTCAGCTTTCATGGGCTGTGGAAGTCATGCTCCGGGTGACACAGCAGCAGACTCAGTGACCACTCCCAGAGCTGGACACTGGCAGGGAACACAGTCAGACCCTGGGGTGATGCAGCACGGCCAGGAGCACAGAAACTGGAGCGCGAGAGGCTCCAGAAGTCCTCCTCTTTAAGAGGATGGTTTTCAAAAGGAAAAGCTAAACTCCTTTCAGAAAACAATTGTGATCCAGTCACGGTGACCCCCTCCCTATAATGCTAGGGCTCTGGAAGGCTAAACCAGGGGGTCACAAGTTCCAGTCCATCCTGGGCAACTTAGGGAAACTTAGTGACTTAGCAAGACCCCATCTCAAAATGAAAAAAATCGAAATGTCTGCAGATGGAGCTCAGCGCAAAGGCCCGCGGTTCAATCTCCAATGCTGCAAAAGAAACAAAGGAGAGACAGAGACAGAGACAGAGACAGAGACAGAGATTGTAATAGTACATGGGACAATGGAACAGACCCCTGAAAACGTGTATTTAATGCATAATGAGGCCCAGGTACAGAATGGCCCCATTTGTCCAAGAGGAGCAACTGGACCCTTTGGCCCTGGGCAAGGCTGCACCCACCTCGGTCTCAGAAACTCAGTGTCAGGGACAAGAAAGGGTACTCTCAATCGGAGGCAGTGCTAGAAGCCAGAGTCCCAGGGCTCTCCCGGGTGAGTGACATGGCCGTCTCACTGAGTGCTTTGCCCTGCCTGGCCTGCAGGGCTGGGTGAGGAGAGCCATGCATGCTCAGTTTCTCTGTGCAGAGGTGTGCAGAGCTGTCCAGCAGATACACCAGGCAGTCCTAAGTCTTTCAGTTACAGAGCCTGAGCTTGGAACCTTAGAAGACAAGCAGTTGCCTGGCAGCTTGCAGACCAACAGCAGAGCCACCAGCCCACAGGAGTTTCCTTGATAAGTGGCAGGCATGGGGAGATGACCAGACCAGCTCCCAAGAGCCGACCTGGGCCATCATGTAATCTGCTTTCCAAACTCCATTCACAGCAGGTCCTGTGGGCAGCTCTGCCTCTACAGGGCTGACCCGTGACAGCTTCCAGGTCCCAGGCAGCCTCACTCCACTGACCTGGTCTCCCCACAATCTCCCAGCGGCAACGACCTTATTTAGGTGATAGGATCTTGGGACGTGAGTAACCAGAGGACAACCATCTGAGCAGGACAGATAGCGAATATGCTGTCAGTGATGCCGCAGGACAACTTCTCATCTCATTTTTTTCCTTTAGATCAGAAATAAATGGGGGAGAGAGAGAGAGAGAGAGAGAGAGAGAAAGAGAGAGAGAGAGAGAAGGGGAAGATCTCAGATTTTGCAGTACGTGGAGGCTTAGGCATGGCACACCAGGGCATCCCGGGGATGCAGAGAGCTCTCTCTCTGTAAGAGCACAGTGCGTGCAAGCACCTGCAAGACACAGAGCAGGTTCTTCCAGGGTCCAGAGAGAGGCACAGAGGGGAGGTGGGAGTCATTTCTGGCACAGAATAGGTTCAGACACCCGATGGGCATGCTGGGTGCTGCTCCCGGGAACTGGACACACTCCTTGCAGTCTTTCTGCACACCTCCACTCCACCCACCCTGTGAACAGGACACAGGTCCTCAGGTTTGCAGGTGGCTGGGGAAACGTGCCTAGGAACTACCCCATGTCTAATGAATGAGTCCCTCCCAGGCTTCTTATTGGCGGTCCCTACAGGAAACAAAAAGCCAAGCTCTTCTCTTGGAACTATGGCTCCTGGCATCTTTGGGGCTGTGCCCAAGTTGTCATCTCTGTGGACCTGGCATGCACCATGCTGAAAGCAGTGAACAGACGGGCAGCTTCCAGCCTAATTGTAATCGTCCGAAACTTTCCATGTGGCCTGCGCCTGGCGTTTATGGAGATGACAGCAAGCTCCTCCTTCCAGTGTGCATGGGGCAGGTCGTATGGACAAACTAGCTTGGAAATGAAAGGGGTGGATTGAAACAAACCAGGCCACAGTGCGGAAGGATGGCCACTGCCTGCTTTGCAGAGGCTCTCGGGCTCCCTGCTCTCAGCCAAGGGGGGAAGCATGTGTTCCAAAGCGACTGTGTCCCAGGGCGGGGATGTTGTGTTGCCACCCCGTCCTCAGCTGGCAGTAGCCCCTTCCCCAGGCTCGGGGGCCAGAGTCTCTGCCTTTCTTCAAGTACATCACCTCCCCATGGCTTCCTCCTTTCTCTGTGGCGCAGTCCACACGCACAGGGGCTCAGCAGGCGCCCAGGACCCGCACACCACAGGGCTTTGCATCCAAAGCTGCGGACCGAGAGTCAAACGCAGCAGCGCCCCCAGTCAGAAGCCCTGTGTGAGCAGAGACAGCACCAAGCTGCCTGCTGCTCACTCAGTCCAGGATTTATGAGCTGGCAGTTCAGCTGCACAGACCTGGGAAAGAGAAAAGGATAGAGAGATACATGCTCAGAGCAGGCGTCCGGTGAGAAACGAACACCCAGAGCAGTCCTCATCTGAATCAGAATTCAGAATCCAGCGAAGTGTCCAGTTGTCAGGATCCTGGGCCCCATCCCAGCCGGGCCTCCATCTCTAAAGCCTTGCACCTGTGGTCATTTATAATCAGGCTTTCAGCGAGTGGATATTTATCAACATCAGGAAAGCCCGAGCCCTTGTCCTTGGTCGAAGGTTATGGAGCAGAGGAAATTGCATTCCCACAGAAGGTGGGGCTTCCTGATCACCCAGACTGCTGTGGGTGGACGCTCCTTTCCTCTCCATGCAAGTGAGTAGTGAGACAGAGAATTCCCCCAGCTTTTCCTGTGAACCATGGTCTCAGCTTTGGCATTTTCATCTCCCTCTTCTCAATGAGGCCGCTAATAAGGCCTGGCTTCCAAACATCTGGTAGGCTTGGTGGACGACATCAGTGTTTACGAATGCAGTTATTTCCTAGTTGGAGAAGAGGAAAGGCAGGAATCTAATGCCAGTAGAATGGCCAAAATGCAAAGCCCTGTTTATTGAACCTACTCAGTTAGGCACATGCTTGTCTATGTCACTGGCATCAACAGTTACTTTTCTTTCATGTCATTTTTCTCCTTGGCATGACATAATGACATAGCCAGCCAGGGGAGGCACCAGCTGTTGCCCTACTTTGTAGATGGGAAAGCCATTCCTCAGCCCCACTCCATGATTCCCATAAGGTTAGAGAACTGGTGCAAAGGGGAAGCTGGGCACAGATCGCAGCTCCTGTCGGTAGCCTCTCAGTGACACAGACAAGCTGCACAGGTCCCACTGGACTCATCCCCTTGGTTGAGCCAGGAAATAGCTGCTGCTCAACACAAAACCCTGGACCAATAAGCACAGGGCAGCCAGGAGCTCAGTGTCCAGGAGAGACACACAAGTATATGCAGTGATCAAAATATGCAGTGAGTGCTAAAAAATGTCTTACCACCCCCACCCCAGCTTAGAATGCACTCATCCCATAGTCCTCACCACTTCTGCAGCAGCTCTGGAGTCCTCTTTTCCGAGGGTCTCTACCAGGTGGGATCAAAACCAGTGAAGGCTGCTGCCCAGCGCCACTCCACAGAAAGTCAGGCTTGTAAAACATGACCCTGTGTCCTCAACTACCTTATTCACTGTGCAAATTTTGGCTCTTCCCAAAAGTCAAAATGACCATGAAAGGTAAATATTTTCAGTGTATTGAAGACATGGAGGCAGCCAGGACAGTGCAGCTAAAGGCCCTCAGGAAAGAGGACTCCAGAGCTGCTGCAGGAAGTGGCAAGGATGATGGGATGAGTGTGTTCAAACTATGTGTGTGTAAGGGGGGGGATTCATGGTGAGGCATCTTTGACCAAAATAAACTCTTCCAATTTAACCACTTAGTGTAGTTTTCAATCACACGTCAGTAATGAACCTACTTCCACCAAGCCAGGGGCCACCAAAGCCATTGCTGAGCATGAGGATAGGTATCAAGAGCTTTGCCTCCTTGTTTGCCACTGAGCAGACACAAAGGCCCCTGGAGAAGCCATGCTTGGGGGCTGAGGACACAGCACCTGACAGTGAGGGCCTCTGAGGGATGACAACACCATAGGAAGGATGTGCAGTGACACCAGCTATACCAGCACTGAAGGCATGGCTTGTATTGTCTCAGAAGAGGGAGGGCTGGTGAAAATCCCCTGAGGATGCCGGGGCAGCCTGGTTGGGCGATGGCTGAAGTCACCGTTGCAGTGTGGTGACAGCAATCACAGAATCCCAAAGCAATATGGCTGAGGCCTCCTGGGCCACCATAATGGCCACCCTCATGTCACAGTTGGAAGCAGGATTGAGGGCAGGTGGGGGGCAGCAGAGCTGGTGAGTCCATGGCACCCTTGGGCCTTGCAGGGTTAAGTAAGACTCCATTCGCTCCTCTCCTCTGCTATCCTGTTCCTCACTGGGCCAGCGGCACTCAGAGATAATGTGACCTACGAGAGACTAGGCAGGCTCCCAAAGGAGCGTACTGTGTAGGAGTCACTCTTTCTTTTCCTATTTGCCAACATCTATGAAATTCCCAGGGCTGGGAATTTAGCTCAGCTGCAAAAGCGCCTGCCTTGCAAGTGTGTGGTCATGAGTTTGATCCCCTGTACTGACAAAAAAAAAAAAAAGAGAGAGAGAAAGAAAGAAAACCCAGTGCTTTTTCCCCCAGACTGGAGCAAGGTATAAGAATAGGGCTGTTGGTATCCAGGTTGTCAAAAATACATGTCCTTTGTGAAATATGCACGCTGCATCCAACTGGGAGATACTCGTGTCTCCACGGGTCCCTCTATGGCCTCAGCGCCATGCCAAGCCCTGATCCTTTCGCCAAAACACAGAGCTAAGTGACATATGGGTCAGTGAATGCCGAATGGCTGTCCACTAGCCACTGCTCCTCGGGAAAGGTCCCACCTGCCTGCAGGTCCCAGCCTTGCCAGGGGAGGGCTTCTGCAGTGGAGACATGAGAAATCACTGTCCACAGGGTCCCCACAGAGGCCATCTGTGGGCTTGAGTCAGGTTAGGTTCTGTACAGTGCTGTGCTTTGGGTAGGGCACATGGTGCTGACCCCTAGCCTGGAACAGAGACACTAGAACCTCTGACAAACCCCCCAGTGACAACTCTACACCTAGGGGGAAGGACATCCCTGTGTTTGAGCTCTGCTCTGGGGACACATTCCATTGTGACAATGGTCTCAGTCATGGAGTAGGTGGAAAATCCAAGTGAGCAGCCCCAGTGCCAAATTTGGGGTGTCCAGAATGACTCGCTGGCTCACAGAGTGATCCATCCTGACCTCCTGTAAGGGCAGACCCAGTCACCAGGAGCAGCCTTGGAAGAGCTGGAATAAATGCTTATTGAAAAGAATCCAAACAGGTAAGGGACTCCCATACCAAGAACAAGGCTGTACTCCCCGAAGGGCTCCTGCCATGCTTCTGGGTTATAAAGAAAGATCAAAAACCAATCCATAACCACTTTTAACTCCCTTCTGAATCCACATTGATGGTGTCTCCCCTGTCCACTAGAAGGCTCGGTGTTAAAGCCTGGCCTCTGGAGTTAAACGTCTCCTGGCCCCAAGGGTCCAGCATAGATGAACACTCCTGAGATTTGTTCAGTCTCTGAAACTCCACAGTGTTCAATCCCTGGGGAGAGAGGCAAAGGCATCACAGACATGGTGATCACAGTGGAAGCTGCCACACAAAGAACAAGGTGCACGGACTCCACCATTTTCACAACTCCAGTCTGAGGTGAGAGGAAACCTTTCAACGCAGTGCCCTAGGGAATTAATGTGCAAAATGTGATAGATTATTACTGGCAATGATGGTTCTGACGTCATCATGGCCCACACGCTAATGCTGAACAGCGAGGAAACATAAAGTGGTGCTAAATTTTTATTCTTAAAAAAATACATTTAAGATGTCTCATTTCATTTCATCCAGGGCACGTTTGTTGGACGCATCTCCTCCCTTGGTCATTGTATTAGTCACTTTCCCATTGCTGGGGAAAAATCCTGTCATCCATGATTTAAAAGAGAGGTTGATTTGGTTCATGTTTCCAGTGGGTTCAGTCCATGGTAAGCTGGATCCACGGCAGAAACAGAATGGCAGGAGGCATGGTGGAGGAAAAGTTTTCCCTCCAAGGCAGCCAGAAGTCAGTGAAGGAAGGGAGGAGCTAAGGACTAGACTATACCCTTTCAGTTCAGACCCTAGCTATCACCTCCAACAAGGCCCCACCTTCTAATAGCACATTCAGCTGTGAACTCATCATGGATGAATCCACGGGTGAATATAGCACCCCATGATCGAATCACCTTCCAAAAACCCAGTATCTGAAAACATGAGATTCTGGGGAGACAGTCTAGATCTAAATTGTAAAAGTTCTGTGGGATGAAAGCTCTATCCTGTTTAGCATCTTTGGTTCTGCTGAGGGATCATTCTAGGTGTTATGGCTTGTGTCTAGATGTCCCAAGCCTCATGTGGTCATTGGTGGAGCTTTTCAGAGGTGGCTAGATCAAGTGTGTGTGATGTTGGGATTAAGTATGTGATGCTGGGATTGAGGGCATGTGATTACTAAATTAATCCACTGATTGGTTTGGGCGTGGATAATGAGAAGGACTTCCCTGGATGTAAGTGCTGCCTTCCCTAAGGGTGTGTGGCCTGGACAGAATACCAGAGACAGAAATAGGGCTGCTGGGATACTGCTGGTTGCCGCTTTTGCTGTTTTCTGCATGCCATGAACTATTTCTCCTTTGTAATACTTCCATCATGCCACCCTGCCTTGGAGACAGCCAACTGTGGACTGAAATCTCTACAAACTGACCCAAAATAAACCTTTCTTCCTCTAAATTTGGTGTCAGGTGTTTTGTCTCAGCAACAAGAAAAGTAACTAAGACACCTGGGACTCTCATCTTCCTCTGCCTGCTTTTCAGAAAGTCATGGGAAGTTTCTGAGTAGAACACAACCAGGCTATTAGTGGTCTCTGTCCTGTGCCAAGCTGCTGCCTCATCGTACCCCTCTCTCCCTTTCTATCTCCTGAGGCCATAGAGCTAGGAGCGGAAGCTTTCACATCCTGCTTCCACATTTATCAATCCAGGATCCTCTCCACACTGGGAGCCAGATAGCCCTCTGTCATGGGGCTGTCCCATGGGCTGTGGAGGCAGACAGCTTCCCGGGCCTCCGCCTACAAGGTGACAGTGACGTCTCCTGCTGGGACCCTCACCAGGCTGACCATGAGGCAAGCCTTCCCCAAGATATGGTTCATGAGGAACCTGTATCAGAATTCCCAGGGGCAGGCTGTTGAAAATATAGTTTCTTAGACTCCAACACAAAAATCCTGTGCTCATCTCTAGAAGTTAGAGCCTGGGATTCCACACTCAAAAGAAAAGAACACAGGTGGTCAGCATCACTGTGAACCTAGGGCAGCTAGAGTTTGGGACCTCAGTGCTAGGGACACTGCAAGGAAAACATTGGGGGTATTTATGAGGTTGGGGCCCCCACTCCCAGCTGCAGACCAGCCAGTGTTTTCCTCACACAGCTGTACTGCCAGGACAGGAAGGGGAAAGCCATGCCAGAGGAGGCCAGTTTCTCCTCTTCCTTCCATGGTGCATGCCTGCAATACAATTGTAGAAGTCTGGGAGACTGAAGCAGGAGGGTCACATGTCTAAGTCTAATCTGAGAAACTTGGCAACTGTTATGGCTTATGTTTAAATGCCCCCCAAAGACTCAAGTGATTATAGGTGAGGCTTTTTCAGAGGTGGCTGGATCCAGAGTATGTGATTGATTCTTGGTACAATACCAGGTTTAAGGGTTCTAGGATTAAGGGTGAGTGATTACTAAATTGGTCCATGGATTGGTTTGGCACCACCCTAATCCCAGTTTCTACATAAAATATTGAAGAGACAGAAGAAATCTTCTAAGGTCATTTGCTTGCATGCTTTGCTACCTTCTGCCCACCATAGACTGTTTCTCCTCTGTGCCCTTCCTTGGAATCAGCTGATTATGGACTAAATCCACTACAGTCTGTGAGCTAAGTAAACCTTTTCTCCCTTAACTTGTATGTGTTGGGTACTTTGTCTCGGCAATGAGAAAAGTAACTAAGAGAGCAAGACCTAGACAAAAGATAAAAAACAAAAATGGATAGGGATGTAGCTCTGTGCAAAGACTCTAGGTTCAATCCCCAGTATGGCCAAAATTAAAAAACAACCTCATGCCTAAAACACGTTTTGGCAGAAGGAAAAGAGTACATCGCCTTGGTTGACTTAAAACAATCATGACTCAGCCCTGAGGCAGAGAGGAGTAGCTTCTGAGAGGACAGAGTCCCAGTCCAAACCTAGACCAGATCAGAGTGTCACCAGCTGAGGAGACAAGGGAACAACAGTGCAGTAGAATCTGGCAGAGGGGTGAGCCTTGGGTGCTGGGCACACAAGACCTCAGGCAGCCAGCTCAGCCTCCAGCATCCAGGCTCGTACTCCTGGGAGCCTCCAGAGGCCACCCCAGTGAACACAGGGGACAGACCCAATGGCCGGCCACCTGAAAGTCTCGGGTAGTGCCCTATGTCAGGATGTCACTCCCACCCTGTTCTCTGGGAACTGGCCAGCCAGTGTGCATGTCATCAAGCAACAGCCGTGCCCTCTGTTCTGTTTTGTCACACAATATGCTGATTGGACTCCAAATAACAGCTGATTTTGGATGAAAACACTCCTGTATTTTCAGATGAAATAATATTAATTTGGACCGCTAGCGTCTGATCGGAATCTTTGTAAATATTTAGATCCTGTGCCTGGGAAAGAGAGAGACCTAGTTAGTTGTAATTAATCATGGAAAATGCGTTACTTCGAGCAAGAGTGCCATGGGCTCAGGATCTTGAAGGCTCCAGATCCTGCCAGCCACCACTGGAACAAGGCAGGGACTCTGGAGCTGTGGTGCAGCAGGGTGGCTCAGGGACCGGTGCCCCTACAGGAGCCTTGCAGAGGGCAAATGGAGTGTGGGAGGCTGTGATCCCTGCTGAGGCCCAGCGTGGGCAGCTGGGAGCAACTCAGAGGGGAGCAGAGGGCCAGCACTGTCATTGCCGAGAAAGTCTGTAAGGCCTTGGTGCTCCAGTGTTGAGCCCTGGGAGGATCACGTGGGTGCCAGACCTCTGGCCTCCACCTCCACAAGAAGAATCTGATTTACTACATAGAGTGTGGGTCTGGGGAACCAGCACTGTTCTAGTTTTTGTCTAGATGTCCCTCAAAGCCTCCTGTGTACATAGGCGGGGCTTCTGAAGAGTGACTGGATTCTGCAGGTGGTACAGCTGACTTGATGTTAGGAGTCTGTCTGAAGAAGCAGGTCACAGGAAGTGTGTCCTGGAAGCATTTATGTGTAACCTGGAAGTCCTCTTCTCTGATTGCTCTCTGCTTCTTATTGCCATGCTGCTAGCAGTAGCCATCCTTCATGCTCCTCTGCCATGCTGCTCTGCCCTGGAGCCAGCCAACTGAACTGAAACCTCTACAGACTGTGAGCCAAACTCGGTCTCTCCTCCTCTAAAGGGTGAGTGTCAGGTATTTTTTCCAAGCAATGAGGAAAGTGACTAAGGCAATAGTGTTAAGAAAAATAAACCAGATACAGAAAGTTGTATCGCATGGCTTCTCTTAGATGAGAAACCCAAGATATAAATGCGTGAAAGAGTAGAGTGAAGGAGAGATGGCAGGAAACAGGGGAGCAGATTCTTTAGAGGTGGGGACAGGGGCAAATGATAACTCGGGGCAATTGATAATGATCAAGATGTGATATATATGTACCAGCTCCTGAAAGTACATTAGTATATATATAAAAACACACTAATAAACACATTTATAAAAAGAGAGACAAAAATATGAACTAAATGCCAGAGTGGCTATTCTGCATGGAACTACTCCCCACGGCTGGAAGGAAGGATGTGCCAGGAAGCCTTGCATACAACCAAGCCACCTTGCATGGAATTAGGAAGGGTGTGGAGGGCGTGGGGACATGCACAGGCCCCCTTTTCAGGAAAGAGCCGTGGGTTGAGGCTTCCCAGGTGATGTGTGGGTGGGGAGCATGTGGAAAGGGGAAGAATGCATAAGGCGGAAAGCAGGTTTCGTCCCAGCAGCCGCAGTCACAAGCACTCAGCCAGCACACCTTCATCTCCATGCTCCTCTTCATCACCCATCTTCTCCCTCGGCCCTGAGCCACACCTTTCTCTCCAGGCTGCTGCCCCAGAGAGCTCAGAACCCCTTTGTCTTTTCTCTTGCATCCCTTGTCCTCTGGCCCTGCCATCCCCTGCCTCCAGCTCTCCTGCTGACCCGACCTGCAGGACGGGCACAGACCCAAAACATGAATCCTACAGCCCATCTTAAAAGCTCCTCAGCAGAAAAGGTCAAATCCACTGGGGCCCAGGGTGCAGGTCCTTGAACCCCAGGACTCTCTGTTGGTAATGTGAGAACTCCACATTTATACCCGGGTCCTCATGGCTCTTCGGTCACAGCTGTATAGTCACCCCCTCACTAAAACCTACAGCAAACCAAATCGATCCTCATGATTCCCTATCGGTTGCCTTGGAGCAATGGAGCCAGAAGCATAGCTCGCTGGCAGAGGGCTGGGTCCCCACCGGCGTGTGGATGACACTGACATTAATGGGTATGGGGTAAAGAGTACCCCCTCCCCCCGGGGTGGCAGGTCTCACCCGATCTGTGTGCCTCAGTCTGTATCGCCAGGGGCTGGGCTGATCTATGAAGGCAGGAGCTTTGTTTGGGCTCACAGTGCTGGAGGTGGACATTTAAGAGTCCCCATCTAGTGATGGCCACCCATTGGCTGAGCCCAGAGGATGCTTGGAATGTCACGAGGCAAAGGACAAGGAAGTTAGGTATGTGTCCCTTCTGGTCTCTCACCTTCCCTAGGCCACTGGGGTTTGGTGACAAGGGCTCCACCCTGAAGGCCTTACCACCTCTGAATGCCTCCAAAGCCCGCCTCAAACACCATGGTCTGATTAAGTTTCCTCTCCCTGATGCCTCCCTACCAGGCGTCAATACAGCATAAGTGTCGTCGTCACAGTGACACCAGGGCACAGCCAGAGTCCCAGAGGGGCCCAGGTCACTGATGGGAAGGGAAATCGGCAGCAGGTGACCTCCAGACACGAACTGTGGCACCTGCCCACTGCCACGCCACCCTGAGCACACTGGTTGCCCTCCAGCATTGATCGGGCAACTTCTTAAAATCTTTCTGCACACAGATGCTCCTTGACTTACAATGGGGTGGACCCCCCCTGCCACCCCAGAGACCCCTCCCACACTGCAAGGAGTCTAAGTTGGAAACACCTCTGCCCTTCCTGTACCCAGAAAGCTTCCATAGCCCCCAGCTGGGCAGAGCCACAGAGCGCAAAGCCTGTTCCCCTGCAAAGTGGCAAATGTCTCCTGTAACCTATTAAGCAGCGTGGGGAAGGTTACAGGCTGACCGGGTGTGATGTGACTCCACCTAAGGTGGAAAAATCCTTAGGTCAAACTGTCCCCCACTGGAGATCCTTAGTGTGTCTATGCACACATCCCGCTGGCTCTGTCGCTCTGGGAAAGTCAGAGCCACGAGCCACCTCAGCGTCTCCCCCGGGAGCTCAGGGTCTGTGTTTAGCAACAGCATCTGTGCCACTTCACAGAGTTATGAGTCATCTGAGTGGCTTCCCCTGCCTTGGTGTCCCCGCTAACCCAGGGGCTCCTGCTGCTCATCTGAGTTTTCCTGCGCATCTCCTAGCCACCCTGCAAAGCCCACCATGCCCCACCCCCAAGTCCCTCACTCATGCCTCCACACTGCCCTCTCCTCCACTGTCACACTGGGCACAGAAACAGCACTCTTGTGGCACTGCCTCCCAGCTTTAGCCCGAGGCCTGGTGAATTCCATGACACTGGGAGAATCAGAGGAGAGGGGCCCACACAGAAAGGCCATCTCCCTTCCTCCACACACACTGTGTCCTCAAAGCCTTTTGCACAAACACCCACGGAGATCTCTGCCGTGTGTGTGCCAGTGTGTCAGAAGGCTCTGAAGTCTGTCTTACAAGAGCCCACATTCTGTCCCAGTGCTGGGAACACTTGGAGAATTTAACAGTGACACAAAAACTGGTGGGCTGGGCTCGGGGTCCAGGCAGTGGGATGGTCACATAATGACACTTCAGCTCTGCAGGCTCGTGACGTCCTAGAGAGAGGTTTGGAGAGAGGTGTTCATGGGTTCTGAGCCAGAAGGTGTCCAGCACCTGTGTGCATCTGGGCTATGGAGCCACAGGCGAGGGTGTGCTGAGGGCCATGCACTATGGGGCGTCACCTTGGGTCTTGCAGGTCTGCCCCGTTTCTCCTCTCCTGATCTAACTCAGTGCGTCTCTCGCTACTCTGGAGAGATCTGGAGTCAGAGCTGTGAACGCCTCCAGAAACAGCAAAGTGAGAACATCAAAGAAGCAGATTTGGGTTTCCTAGCTCTTTAAAAATGACAAAGCTCTTTAACAATTCCCACTGTCCCCAAGTGCAAGTGCCTGCCAGGAGTGGCAGTGTGTGTGTCCTCCCTGGGGAAGGAAACGGCAGAGGCACAGGGAGACAGGGAGACAGGTGCAGCTCCAGGACAGAGCCAGAGAGGAAGTTTCTGCATCCCCTGGGCTCCTTCCCCTCAGCACCCCTCAGCAGACCTGAGTCCTCTCTCCTTGGAGATCAGCCACGCAACCCTGCTCCCTGAGCAGAGTCTGTACGTGGTTTGAACTGGCCCAGTCCCTCCCCCATCTCGGTGCAAATCTCAAGAATGTTCTATTTATTGTTTTTGTCATTTTTCTTTTGGCAACTAATGAGAACCAAAATGGAGGTGTGAATTACACCCTGCTAGTCATAAGTGTTGCAAAACAAATTGTCCCAGAGTAACAAGGGATTAGCCTGCTTTCCTGTCACTGGGACAAAAGTAACTTAAAGACACAACTTTACAAAGGAGAGGTCTATTTGGCTCATGGTTTTAAAGGGCTTGGTTTGTGGTTGCTGCTGCAAGAGGGCTCTGAGATATAGCACCATAGTATGGCAGAAGAACCAGGAGGTAGAGTGAACAGGGAGAGGAAGAGGCTGGGGATGATAGTAAACCCCTCTGGTCACATCCCCTTGACACTTTCTTCCAACTGGACCTACTTCCTATCAGCACATCCTGCTGTGTACTTGTCAGTAGATTAATCCATTGATGAATTCAATGTCCTTAAGATTCAATCACCTTCTAAAAATCCCAGTTTTGTACAAGGAAGCCTTTCGAGGGCATTTTTATCTAAGCCATCACATCGCAGTAGGAATAACCAGTTCTGAAGATAAGAGGAAATAACAACCACAACCCAAAGGAAGGCCAAGGTCAGTGGATTGAGACATGAATACATGTCAGAGAGGACGGTCAGAGAGAACTGCCAAACAGCATGTCACTTGCAGTGACAGTTGTGCCACAGCTCTGCTTACAGTTGTCACTTGACCCAGACAGGGTGGCACACAAAGGTAATGCCAGCACTCAGAGAGGCTGAGGCAGGAAGATCACAAATTCAAGCTTGTCCCAGGCAACTTAGAAATTTAGTGAAACTCTATCTCAAAACAATTTTTAAAAAAAATTTAAAAAGGGCTGGGGAGGCCCTGGATTCAACTTCCAGCACAATAAATCACTGTCAATCAAGTTGGCATGCACAGGCCCTGTGGAGCCATGGCCCTCCAGAGAACACACATCCTAGGCCGCATCATCTTGGGCTAAATCGCTGCCTGTGCCACTTCCTAAGAATGTGACTTTGAAAGCTCAGTGCAGCCCCCTAAGCCTGCTCCCTGCCTGAAACACAGGGTTCACAGGTCCCCCTGAGGTTGGTGAACCCTAGTGACTTAGGCACAATCCTTACCAGCTGAGCAAGGGGCAGGCTCCGGCATACGGTACACCTTAACACATCGCCCTGCTCACTGCGTGTGGAGGAACCTTTGCAACATGACTGCACCTGTGGTTTGGGGGTCCTCAGGCAGAGGAAGGTCTTATAAATACAGGTGTTGATATGTACTTTGCTACATCCCTCAGCCAGAGTGTCTATGAAGAAGGAGGGGGAGATGGGAGCCTCCTTGGGACCCTGTGTGTGATGTGGCACCCAGGGGTGTCATCTGTCTTGGTGGGCAAGCATAGCAGTCGTGCCCACTAACTAGCTGACGATCCCCGGCTATGCCTGTAACAAGTTCCTCGGAGGGCTGTGGAAGTATTGGATAGCTTTGCACATTGGGTAGCAATTTGAATCCATGCTAATTCTCCATTAATATTAGCTACCCATTTAGATCAAGAGTCAGCAAAGTGGGGCCCTATCTTAGTTGGTGTCTTTTGTTTGTTTGTTTTTGTTTGGTTGGTTTTTTGTCCCTGTGACAAAATACTCAACTCTCACAGCTTATCTTAGTTACTTTTTACTCCTTGCTGAGACAAGATACCTGATGCCCAAAGTTGGGAAAGGAAAGGTTTATTTCTTACAGTTTTTGGAGGTTTCAGTCCATACTCAGTTGGCTCCAAGGCAGGGTGGCATGGCGGGGCTGCAGTTCATGGCAGCTGCAAACAGCAAGCTGGAAACTGGCAAGAGAGAGACACACCTTCCTGCCATTACATCACATCCTGGTTCCACCCCTAGGAGGATGTAGCACTGACACCATCAATCCAAGCACTAGACAATGAACCAGTCACAAATGCACAATGCAAATACATAAGGCCTGGGGGCCACCAACATAAACCATGACACAGCTCAAGGAAGGAAAGGTTTATTTTGGCTCAGTCTCTGGATGCCTGGCTCCAAGGCAGGGTGCCATGACAGAGATGCTCACATCCTGGTGGCCAGGAAGTAGGAAGAGAAGCACGGGTCCAGGGAGGGAGGTGCACAGTCCCAGTCACTTTCCACAGGCCCCGCCTCTGCATGCATGCGGCTTTGGGGGACATTCAGATAAAAATCATAACAGACACTTCCTATTAATGTAAATAAAGTCCTGCAACCCAGCCTGCTCATTACTTTTGATCATTGAATTTTCTCATCACAGTGGAAGAGCATGATCAGGAGCTGTGCAAGCTACATCTACTATCCAGCTCTTCACTGAGGAAGTTTGCTGACCCCTATTCTATGTGCATCCCACCTTCTGTGTCCTTTCCCCAGGAAAGTTCTGGGTGGCTGATCGCAGTCCTGGGTGTGTTGTGGAGCTTGCTGGTCCTCCAGGGAAAGGGTGGTTTAGGAGACCCTCGTCTGACTAAAGCCAACTGCAAGACAGGATCCCACCTAGTCCTGGAGGCAGAGCCTCTGCTGCCCCCATCTGTGACCTGAACTCATTAGTACACCAGGACACTCAGATGCCCCTTTTCTCACCTTTCAATCTTTATGACTAGGACTAAAGATTTAGGACTAAAACTCCAGCCCTTAAACCTTCTTAATGAGTATGTTCAATTATCACATAAACACTTAACACTGAGTTGCTTTTTTTAAGTTTTATCATCTTTTATGTAGTTATTCCAATTAACTGTGTTGGGAAACAGCTCAAGTTTCAAAGACTAAGGTACTGGTTTTTGATGTGTGGTGTTGTTATAATAACAGGATCCTTTCAGTTATTTCAGCTCTGGAAATGCATTAGAATATTACTCAATCCTTATTTTATGCATAGTTATCAACATGGATCTGTGTATTTACAAGTAGGTGGACAGATAGAATACCCCATATCATCTTATTTATAGGAGACAGCTGGAAATACCTACTGAGGTATGTTTCTATATTTCTGATCATTCCGATTGTCTCCAAGCACTGCTGATAATGTATACTAGAAAGAAAATTTTTTGCCATTTCTCTTTACTAAAGATCCTAAGATTGAGATTTCTCTGGATTCTCCTTGAACAATCTCTTGGCATTGTGGCATGAAGATATTGGAAACTGCTTCTGGGCACAAGGTGACCACATTCACAACATGGTGTTGAGGTCACAGCCTTTACTTCACCAAGGCTTCTCATTTCTCACTTTAAATATGAGGGGGCCCCCAAAGGCTCATGCAGTGAGGGCTTGGTTCTCATGCAACAACTTTCAGAGGGATTTAGAGAGATGATTGAACCATGAAGATGCCAATCGTACCATGGATTAATTCACGGATGAGTTCTTGGCTGAATGACTGTTGGGAGTGAGACTAGCTAGAGGAAGCAAGTCATGGGGAGCAAGTCAAGCAAGTCAAGCAAGACCTTGAGGACTTCATCTAGTCCATAGCTCCTTCCTCTCTACCACTCCCTCTCTGATTCCTGGCTGCCATGAGCTCAGTAGCTTCCCTCTATCACTCTCTTCCTCCATGACATCCTGCCTCAGCAGAGTCACTGGAGCCAACCAACCATGGACTGAAACCACCAAAACCATGAGCCAAAGAAGCCTTTCCTCTTTTAAGTAGAAGTTCTCAGGTGTTTAGTTACAGTGATAGAGTATCAGCTAACTCCAGATGGTTGCTGGCCTTCTTTTCCACTGGACCACTTGTCATCCTCAAACTCCCCAGTACTGGCTAAGAAGCGTGCATAGGAGGAAGACCAAGGTTGGGAGCCAGTCATGGCCTCAAAGTCATTTATTTTCCAAGTCACAGCACATGCCAGTGAAAGATGATTGTTAAAGGTTGATTCTGGATAGCAGGGTTGAAGCAGGCCTGGAGGGCTAGAAGAATGATCACCCTAAGTACACGACATGGGAAAAGCCCAAAGCTAAAGGAGAAATTGCAGATCCAAATCTCTAAGAGAACATCAGCAAACCCTCATCCTGAGGTGAACACCTTCCTCAGAGGTTATGCAGTACTCTGAGCCTGCAGTCACCATGAGATACACATGTTATTTCTATCTCAATTGTCACTGACTGCTCTCCCCAAATGAATATAGGCAAACTGAGGACAACTCTGCATTCTATCACTTCATTGGATCCTCCTAACCTCCAAAATTATTTGAGCTGGCCTACAGATCTCTACATAGCTGTGAACTCTCCAAATAATGAAAGTTGGGTGGGGGACAAAAAAAGTAAGAAGCCAGGATAACATTAATTCAAAACTCATTTAAGGTGAATAATATTAAATGGTCAGTATCTGATTCATTTTAACTTATAAACATGAAATTTCACGATTCAATCTTTGATTCAAACATTTGATTCAATCTTTGATTCAATCTTTTCTTTTATCGACAGTCTTGCTAAATTGCCCAGGTTGGAGTTGAACTTGAAATCTTTCTGCCTCAACCTCCCCACGTACTGGGATTACAGAATGCACCAGCAATCTAGTTCTCTATCCCTGCTTCTACAGCTTTTAACAGCGCATCACATACCAATTAGGTATTCATAAAACTTGGAAGAAAAGGTAGGAGAGAAAGAGGAGGAAAAGAAAGAAGGAAGGAAGAAAAGAAGGATGGGAGGAAATAATTAACAAAATGATGTACTGTGCTGAGAGGATGTAATTTTTGAAGGTGGAAAAGGGCCCAGATAAAGACCATGTATTTATTTCATCCAGAGGGAAAACTATATCACACCAAGGAAAGAACACTAAATTTAGCCAGTCACATTCTGATTAGATACCATATAAAATCAAGTAAAAATAATCATGGTGTAATGCAAAACTGAGAAAAAAAAAAACAATACTTGGCCATTTGGCTGATTCAGGAGAATAACCTTACTCACTGCCCTAACAAATAACTCACCAGAAGTGTAAGGCTCAGAGACAGTCACAGTGTATTTCTGACCCATGTAACAGAATTTAGGGGCCAGCAGGCCAGTGGGGCATGGCTGTTTGGCTTATGTCTAGATGACCTCCCAAAGCCTCATGCGTTCATAGGTAGGGCTTTTGGAATGGGACTGGGTCATGGATGTGTGATAGTGGATTACTCCACTGATGGGCCTAGCATAGTTCTGGTGTGGATAATGAATTTACTGAAAAGATTCATGCTGGGTGTGGGTAGAACCAACCAGTAGGCTTGCAGCCTGGATGGATTAAAAAGGGGAAGAAGGAATAGGACTTGCTACTTCTTGTCCACCGTGCCATGAGCTGTTTCTCCTCTGTGATGCCCCTGTGCCATGCCGTGCTGCCTTGGAGCCGGCTGACTGTGGACTAAAACCTCTACAAACCATGAGCCAAATAATCCGTCCTTGGGTATCAGGAATTGTGTCCTACCAATGAGAAAGTAACTGACAATGGCCATGCAGGGCCCTGGCTAAAGAGGCTCCCAGGAGTGTGCGGACATGGGTGACACTCTCCCAAAGGTAGCTCAGAGCCAGTTCACTCCCATTCCATGAGCCCCATGGAGTCAGGAGGCCTCGCCCACCACAAACGAGGCTGGGAGCAGGGTTTAGGAGGAGGAGGCAAAGACACTGGGGAACAGCTCAGCAGATGGGGTCATAGAATCCTCCAGGTCTCCACAGGTGGCAAATGTGTTTTCCTGATTCAGAGAAGCACTTGATGAATATTCACATACCTAATGAGACAGGCACAGTGTATTAGCATTTTGCATGATCTGGGAACTCCAGGTGCACACAGTCATGGCTGTAGGCAGCCATGTGGCTGGGAGCAGCTGGGCTGCATGGGCGGAGGAACAAATTGAAGGCCAAAGAACTTGAGTTGAACCCCAGTTCTACCATATTACTTCATCTGTCATTCATTCAACAGACATTTATTGAGAGTCACCCAATTCCAGCTTTCTCAAGGCAAAGGGAGCTTCTCTCAATGTGCTAATGGGAGTCCACTCTCTCATCCCCTCTTCAGTCTCACCTTTCTTGTTTTACACACACCCCTTCCTGTACTGTTAGGCTTTGAGGGTGGGAATTGCCTTGCTTGTGGTTCTGGGAGTGGGCACGTGACTTGGTCTCCACCATGCAGAGCTCAGCGTTGTCCACTTACAAGAGGTTCATTCAGGATTTCCTGACCACAGGCTGGACCCTTGAGGTTCCTGCCCAGGACCTTGCTGGAGGCCACCAGAGCTGAGCCACTTTGGTACCTGAGATCTCTCTGAACCTGGGCATGTTTCCAAAGGTGGGGAGCCTGCCTGATGCTGTCTACAGGAAGACCTGAGCTTGGCGGAGAGGATGCTACACGGGATAAGTGTGTGACGTGTAGCTTAACCATCTCTGGGGACGCAGTCACAGAGATCAAGCTGTCAAACACAAGTCCTGTAGTACAGAGAAAAAATGAGCCGTGATTAAAAAATACCATGAATGCTTAAATTTTTCAAAAGAATATTGGGAAAAAGACATACTGTCATTTGAAGGGCTTTAGCTTCACTCTCCTGGCTGCCTTGATGTCCTGAATTGATTCAAAATATGTCCCTTTTAAGATCATTGTGATTTTGGGGAAGAAGTCCCGTGGTGCCAGGTCCAGTGACTAAGCTGGATGACGACACAGCATCACATTTTTACGAGCCTACTCTTCTTCCGGACGGTGCTCAGCAGTAGATTCGCCATGCTTTTTATCCCACCTTGTAAAGACTCTCAGGAAAGAGGACTCGGGAGTGGCAGCAGAAGGTGGCCAGGACGATGGGACAAGTAAGTGTGTGTTAAGTGAAGGTGAGGATTTTGAGGGGGATTCATGGCAACGTACCTTCTACTGCAACACTTTAAAAATTTAAATATTCACCATATACCATGGTCATTCCTTTTGAAAATGGGAAAACACAAAAGTGATTCCCCTGACACCTCTGAGAGCTCTGAGGGATGCACTGCTACCCTCACTTTATCACTCAAGATCCCTGCTTCTCATGGCCCAGAGCATCTGAAGGCCACTGGCCAACCCAGGAGAACTCATGGCTGCCTGGAAGGTCCAGCAAACAAAGAACAAAGCTGGCTGGGAGAGGCAGAAGTGCTAGAGTCACTGGAAGAAGCAGAGGGCCTTGGGGGAATGGGGAAGGCAACACAGTGTCAGAGGAGGCAGTGCTGAAAACCTGTGACCCCGGAGAGTTTATGTTTCCCTGGGTTTGGGACTGGGAGCCCAGCCCTGATTCCAGAGCTGTTTTCCGGAGGTTACCACTCATTTCCGTCCAGATGGCTTTGTTATAGACCATTGTTCTCATCCTCTAGTTTCACATCCAATCTTCAAACAACGTAATAAATATGTCCCCACAGCTCTGCACAAGCATATAATCAGTGACTTCTGCAAATGTCTTCCCTTTATATGTTTCTTATAACTTTCAGGAGGTTTTTTTCCCCTAAAATCTTTTGTAATAATAAAAATGCTATTTTTAACCAAATATAAATATCAGCTATTGTGCTGGTTTGAATAGAGTATTTTTAAATGGGTCACAAGAATTTTCCCATGGAAAGGCCTCCACTCGGTACACGGTCCCCGAACCCAACCTGGCTGACACTGTGTCCCTGTCCCCCTCCCAGAGGCCTGGACAGCCCATCAGTCCCACACAGCACTCCCAAGGGCAATGGAGACTGCCAGGGGCCCCCAAAGCTTTCCCTCCCAAAGCAGTAAGGGGGGAAGGCACTCACACTCGCAGAAGAACCTTGCTGGATCTCAGTTGTGGAAGCCACAATTGCACACGGCCAAAAATTTAGGAAACAGAGAAAAGAATATGAAGAAAAAAAACCCCAAAGGCCCGTGACTCCAACATTCCTAAGTAGCCACAAACCTTCCTCACTCTCCTTCTCCCCAAGTCACAGTGACAACAACCTGGGGATCATGTTGGGGTCACACCCAAACCCAGCCCGCTGCACACTCCCCAGGGGTATGACCCTGCTTGTCTCGGGTCCCTGCCGCTTGTGCTGTTTCGTGAGTGCAGGTTTGTGGTACATCATGAACACTCTCACTGCGGGGAGGAGGCACCTGGCCACAACACATCTTTTTCTTTTTTCATTCCCTTCCACTGTGGCCCTTTCCCCTTCTTTGCACTGCTTCATCCTCTTCCCGTTTTTCAGACAGTTATCTCCCTATCTCCTATGGTCTTTTATTGATTGAGTGATACTTCAGGTTTATCCCAAGAGAAACCATTTTTAAGCTGACTTATGTCACTTAATATTGCAGTCTCAGTGTGCACCCAGTTTTCTACAAATGACTCAACTTTATTCTTCTTTATGGCAGAGTAGTACCTATCCCAAGGGATCACAGGATTCTGTTTGTCAGTTTTTGGGGGGACATCTGGATCTCAGGTTTATTGGCTAGCCTTCTCCTACCAGGTACCCAGATTATCAGAGAGTCACAGAGGAAGAGATGACCAAACAGACACAGAGAGACAGTCATCCACCTTAGTCACCAGACCTGGCACCATAGGACTTCTGGCTCTTCCCCAAAGTCAAAGTGACCATGCAAGAGAAATATTTTGAATCCATTCAGGACATGGAGGCAGCCGGGACAGCACAGCTAAAGACCCTCAGGAAAGAGGACTCCAGAGCTGCTGCAGGAAGCGGCAAGGATGACGGGATGAGTGTGTTCCAAGTGAGGACTTCACAGTGATGTGTCATTTCCTGTAATACATTTCTTTGAATTTAAACACTCACTGTATTTTTCAATCCCACATCAACACCTGCTGTGCAAATTGGGAGGAGGTAGAACAGCTGTGCCTGAGAAGGTTAGGGTCCCAGGGCCAGGCCAGCAGGGTCTTCCCAGCGCACCTCCCTGGAGCCTGCCTGCCACTTAGGAGCTGAGCAGCCCCTTCCCTTGGAGCTGCGGCACTGTCACCCTGTCTGGGGCAGGGCCATGTGCAGCAGGCCCCCTCGGACCAGAGTGACCTCCCTCCTTCCTGTCTTCCCCCCAGGGTGGCTGACTGCAGCTACGTCCCTGCAGGGGAGCACAACCTGTCAGCCCGGCCCCATGTCAAAGCTGAGCGCCCCTGCCTTCCCGCAGTGACGTCCTGGAAAGCCCCCAGCCATATCACTCCAGCAGTTTTCTCATCATGTCAATATTTTCAATAAACAGCCCTTTGCTTGAGTGCTCTTAGGAATATGATTAACATAATTCCCCCTCACTTTCTCAAAATTTGATGTTTACAAGGGTATTTTGGCAAGAGCATAACGCGAGCTGACTGGGACATTCTGCGGGAACAATGCTCCTCTACGTGCAATATTAATATTGCTGCTCGAGTCGAGCTGCACTGCTCAGCCATGCTAATCCTTAGCGACTTCTCTGGGGCATTAGGATGAGAAACGCAGACATTTCCTGGAGGAACAGGAGCCCCCAAACTCTGCAGCTGCCAGCTGAGCCAATCCCTCTGGGAATCGGGTCAGGTTATTTATTTATTCTTCAAGTATCAGTTCACATTTCACCTCTTCCAGGAAGCCCTCTGGCTTCTCTCTCCACTTTCTGAGCTGAGCTGTTCTTTCTCCTGACCTCTACTGTACTCCTAGTATTTATACTTTTGTACGTGTAAGACCAAAGCAAAATGCATGTGTTGAGCTAGGTTCTCCCTGTGCTAAATTACTAAGGCTTCTCAGCGTTGGGACCCCAGCTGCAAATTGGTGTTAGCACACGGTGAGTGACTAAGTGGCTGTGTCTATACTCTTGGTGTGTGTGCTCCTACCCCCACCCAGCCTTGCATGTGGCTTGGATTGATTCTTCTCCAACAAAAAAGAACAAGACGGAACCATCCATGGGCAGCACATCTGTGATGAGGTCACAGAGGGACATGACTGTGGTCTTTCCCTCCGGGGCAGCTGGGAAGCCCCATCCCCCAGCTATGCAGAGAAAGCTGCAGCTTCTTGCAGCCTGAGACACAGAAGCCGACACCCAGCTGCCCTGACCCATGCTGTCTCCATAGACGATTTTTCAGCTTCCCAATTGCGCAGAAGCTATGCACATTTGTTAAGCCCTGCTTGGAATTATGGATGGGAAGCTTTCTCTAGGCTGGCAACATGTGATTCTGGGCTTTGACAGGAGCCCCCAGTGGGCCCCAAAATCATGATAGGAAGCAATGAAGCCCATAGCCTGAGGCATTGCTGAGTTAGGGTATTGGGCAAGCTAGATACACCCAGTGCATCTTAGATTGTGGATAAAACCTAAGATACGATGGGTTAATTGGGGTGCAGTGCCATCATGAGGCTGAGAAACACCTGTCCTTAATGCTTTTGTTCAAGCCCCTAAACTGTGGTATAACTTGTTACGCAGCAATGCTGACTGACTGATACAGTGCTCAGCTGTAGCTCTGAACTGAATTGCACTGAGGTGAGCACACAGCTGAGGATCATGAGAGTAACAGGCATGGAGAGCTGGGGAGAGAAAGGCACACTCGTGTCCACAGAGCAGCCCAAAATAGAGAGAATGGGACACCAAACCATTCTTTGAAACCTGAATGAGATAATTTTAGGGCAGATAAAATCACATCCTGAATGACATAATGGGCTGCATAAGGCCATCACCTGGAGTCAAAACTTACTGGGTTCAAATCCTGTCATGTACAACACTTTAACCTTGAGAAAACACTTAGTCAGCTTTTCTGGACTTTTAAGCACATTTTTTCCAATCCCCAAACTCAGCTCGCTCTAAGAATGGCTGCAGGCGATATTTGAGAACTATCCACCATTAACGTCTAACTGCAGAGACAACCTCTGTGAGACCTTGTTGATGCAAAGACCAGAACAGCCTCTGCACCCTTGGGGACCTCTCCACCCTCAGGGACAGAGTGACAGATCCCCCTGGTATCCACAAGCCCACATGACCCACAAAGATCAGCTCTCTGGACCCCTCTGGGCACACAATGTTCACAAGGGACTATGAGGCAAATAAAAAACACAGAAGCAAAATAGACTTCTATTTGCAGCTACTCTTAATAAATTTGAGGATGAGAGACCTACACAATGTCATTAACCATCAGCCCTTTGAGGAAGCATTAATGAGGGCCCCTGTTCCCCTCACCACCTCCCCCCAGAGATGAAAAGCCATGCTGGGCATAGCATGCATCTAACTGAGAGCAGAGCTCCCAGGGATTCTGCTGTACAGGTGTCGGACTTAGACAGAATCCTGGGAGCCACCTTGGCCAAATGCATTCTTGAGTCGCTGTTTGCTACTGCTGTTGGCTGCTGTCCGCAGCATCCCTGAAGAGCCAAAACACCCGCAAGATCACACCCAGCCCAAGTCACCACCTGGAGGCGCAGAAGGAGGCCTGCCTTTGCTCAAATACTGTCCCCAAACTCCACACATGTCCAGCCCTCCTCCAAATTCTCAGGTTCTCTTAAACGTCACAAACAGAACCTCACACTCTAGCAAAGAAACACAGCAGTCTGTGTCCTAGAGACTCTGCAGCTCCATGAATCACGCCCTCCTAGCGGATGGGAGATGTGGTGCAGCTGTCACATGGACTCATGGACAGATGTCCCCTCTCCCAGGTCCTCATCTAGTGCTGTCCTGCCACCTTCAATTTCAACTGTGCACTGGATTTTACACCTGTGAAGACTTTATCTACTTCATGGATAATGTTTCGATTAACCTTGAAAATCTACTCTTCTCTTTTACATTCAAGGAAGAGCAGAGAGCCAATCTCTAGCCAGACCTAAGCCAGATAAAGAGAAGCCCCAGGGGTCTAAGTGGATTGATGCCTTTCCCATAATGCAGGACAGAAATTACTCACTGTGTAGAGTGCAGCAGGGGGCTGGCAGCGAGGTTTCGTGACCTTTTCATTAGCTCTTAGTAAAGTTCCTTTTTGGCAACGTTTGCAACTGAACCTGGGGCCTTCACATTGAGCTACATCCCGGCCCTTTTATTTTCTTGAGACATAGTCTCACTAAGTTGGGCTAGAACTTTTGATCCTCCTGCCTCAGCCTCCCAAAGTGCTGGGATTCCGGGCATGCACCACCTAGCCCAGCTGGCCAAGTCCCACTTCTATGGATTTCTGGTTCACCCACAGCCCTGAGAGAGATAAGGGGGAGGGCAGGGAAGAGACCTGGGGCTCTGGACAGCTCAAAGACAGTGCACACCCACCCAGCTGGCCTCGGCTTCTGGCTGTCTCGAAATGAGTGTGGGGATATTGGGGAGCAAATATCAGTGGGGTCACACTTCTCAAAGTGGCTGCACCCGGGTAAAAAGCACATGAGAACAGAGAGGTGGCTTCTCCGCAGAGATGTGGATCACTGAACCCCACAGATACAGTGGATGCCCCACGCCCCTGATTCTGATGGAAGAACTTACACTGTTGCTGACCCAGGCCAGGCCCTGCCATGGGCCCCCTGCTGCTGAGGGGCAGGTGAGCGCCAGCTGCTCTGGAGCTGGGTCTCCCGCAGGGTCCTCCTCGAGGGATGAAGTGTGTAGTGGGAGATGCTGGGTCATGGTCCCGTGGAGGCAAGAGGGTGGGCACTGGCAGGGACCAACACCCCAGTGCTCCCACCCTGCTCTGACCATGTAAATTTAGGAGCCTTGTTTTGTACCTTGGTGCCATGTCCCCCTCATATGCTTACTGGGGTTCCAGTTTGGCAAGAAAGAGGGACACTCGCCTCTTCTTTGCATGCGTCCCCGCTGGCCACTCCTTTCGGGAAACAGCGGATCTATCGGTTGCCCCTGACAGCACACATGAAGCGGTCACCAGGGCTTGGGAGGGCACTATGGCCATGCCGGCAGCGGGCAGCCTGGGCCTCTGCGAAAGCTTCACTTGACTGCACAGCACAACTTTGATGCCACTCAGGTGGGAGAAAAGGCCCGTAAATGATGAGCTCACAGCTGGCACCAGGGAGGCTGGAGATTGCACCTCCTTTGAGGGAAACCTGCTAAGAGCATGTTGCTGGGAACGTAAAGATACATCCCAGCAGGTGAGGCCTGGGTGGGATACTGGTGGATCAAGGGGCAGTGCCCAGGGCTGGAAACAGAGACCCATGTCAGCACTGCCACTGGGCAGTGTTGAGTGCTGCCGGGAGCCATGAGTGGCTTTCACTTCTGCCAGACTTTGGCACCAACCAAGGGCCGCAGGGACCCTGGACCAGCCAGGGAAGGCTCTGACTCCTGCTCTAGATCCTGGATGGACAATGTGGAAAACGTGGCCTCCTGTGCTAACCTGCTCCGGACACCAGCCAGGGCCCAGCTCCTGGCAGGGAGAGGGCAGGGGAGCAGTGAACCTCATCTCTCACTCGCACCTGAACAAATCTGTCACCTTTGACAGAGGAGCTAGTGTGGTGGTAGGGCCAAGGCAGACATTCAAGGACACCCCAGTGGGTGACACCAGGGGCAGGGAGCTCATGTTTCCCCAACAATTGCACCATGGGTTTCTGGAACACAGGCACCTGTGACTGCTAATGTGACCTCTGGCTGCCACACAGAGTTTAGACCACGTCCTGGGGCCCCTCCACCTGTAGCCTCTGTATACCTGGGGGCTAGGTGCACGGGCAGAGGGACCCAGGTCCCTCGGGAGGAGACAAAGGCAGCAGCGTTGTGGGAAGGAAGGAGATGTGGCCCAACTCCAACGAGATGGACCTCAGCCTTGGGTACCCTGTGCCTCTTCTATTGCTCCACGCTGTGCAGCAGGAAGTCCAGGGCCGGAACTCTGGGAGCAGCAGGAGCCCCGAATTCCTACCTGGGTGTGATGGGCAGTGGCTGGCAGCTCCTCCTGGGCACCCATGCCTGACGGGTGGCTCACTGTGTGCAGAGACAGAGGTGGGCTCCACCCCTGAACACCTAAAGCCTAAAGCTGAGCCAGATGAGCCTCGAGCGTGAGAATCTTGGAGGAATCCGCATTGATTAAAAAGCAGATGGGGTTTTAAGCAAAACTTAGCCAGGATCCAGGCTTCAGATGATTACAGACTGGCTTCATCTCGTGTCACAGAGCAGCCTGAAAATGTAAAACAGAACGGGGTCATCTCTGGGGTTAGGAGGAAGCACAGCTGTCATAGCCTTCGAATGCAAAGGTGCTGTGCACACCCATGTGGCCCGGGCAGCCCTCGCATGGAGACCCAGCTGCCCACATGCTCCACGCCGATCCTCACTGGGACCCCATGGTCCGAGGACAGGTTGGTCTCCACTGCGTCTGGTGTCAGCTGGGACAGCCAAGCAGATTTCAGCAGTGCAACGTGTCAAGCAACCACACTGTCCACCTGGAAGCAGCCACCTGCTATCTAAGTGCCCACTGGCCCTGAAGGACAGTCGTACTAGAATGGAGGACCCTCTAGAAAACCACACAGGAGGGATCTCAAGTTGCCTCCAGGGAGGCCAGGACAGCCCCTGGCTCTTTCCCACAGCAGGGCTCCACATGCTGTGACCTCGGGTGTCCTCTTGCCATCACACGCTCTGCAATTTTCTCTTCGCCTCATTTCTGGGGTCCACCTCCTGCATGAGACCATTTATCCTGAGCCTCTTTGCCTGACGCCATAGTAACTGTCTGGCTTATTTTGTGCCCCGGGGTAGGATACTCCTACACAATGAGTAGGATACTCCAATGTGCCCAGACCTTGATGTGGGCCATCAGATCCCAGGCCAACAGCAGGGACCATGGCTGTCCTCATTCCTGAATGCTCATGGGCAGAGCTGGCCCAGAGGGACACCTAGAGGCATCTCCAAACATCCAGGATAATGCCACATGGAAGAAGGGAAAGTAGGTCTCTGCAGAGCTGTAGCATCAGGAATCTGGGTGGAAAGCACAGAATGCCAATTTGGGGAGTCCACTCAAGTAGCCATTGGTGGCATGAAAGCTTCTGTGACAGAACAGATTGCAGGGCTGGCTTTGGGAACACTAAGCTGCCTGGCAGGAGGTGTTCACCATGAGGAGAGGTGGCCAGCTGGTGACTCCCAGACCTGCAACTTCCCTCCCACTCCACAGGCTCTGCAACCCTTACTGCTCTAACAATCTGCACCATGGTGAGCGCTTCCAGATGCCCTGGAACAAGCCATTTGCCCTCAAGTAGCCCGCTACTAAGCAAAATGCACTGGTAGACCTAAAATGAACTCTGGGTGCACAGATGGCCTCAGAACTCCTGGGTTTCCAAAAATTACCCAGAGCCCACGATGTCTCCTAGCTCCCGGGGTCTCACTGCCGGGTGGGGTTTCGACTATGCCCCTTTGCAAATTCAACCTGAGCACAAACCAAAGCTACAGGGGGATACCCAAGGTCATCGTTTCCTGAGCACAGCCTTTCCCGAAGCCCCAGCGTTGGTCCAAGCCCGATCTCCTATGACCCAGCTGTGTGTCATCAGGAGCATCGCGTTGCCTCTCTGGCTCTGCTTCCTCTTCCGCTGCAGGAACAGACAGGCGCCAGGATGCGCTGTGTTTTAGGAGCTCCTGGGTGATGGTGACAGGCGCGTGTGGTGTGCCGGGCTGGAATTGGGGCTGCGGCTTGCTGGCGCCCTCCTCCTCGCACACTGCCTGCAGACAGCGCCCACGCTGCCGCGCACTGAGAGTCCTGGCCCCCTTTCCACGGTTGCCATGGAGAGCGGAGAGCAGGCAGCCAAGCTCAGCAGCTAGGCGGATTCACTGCCCCTGTTCCCCGCAGAGGGGAATCTGCAGGCTCTGTGCTGGCTCATTTGCCCTGGGAGCCAGAGACCAGAGCTCCCCATGGCTTCTCTGCATTGCTTGGGCCCCATCTCCAGCCCCTGCTCACCCGAGGTCACCACTGGCATCCCAGGCGGGCTTGCCATTGACATGCCTTCCATTTTTCTATGTCACTATCCCTCCCTCCCCAAAGATCCTACCCAAGTCTCAGGTCCACAAGACACAGCTGAGCAAGCTGGGCCACCTCCCAAGAGAAGCGTGAGAGTCCCATTCCCAGTGAATCCAGCCAAGGACAGGAGAGGAGAAGGCACAGTATCTACCTGGGTGGCTGGTGCACCTAACTGCCTGCACTGCTCCCTAAACCCAAGCGTGGACCCGAGAACTGGTGTGGTGTTTTCCCCACCTTGCAGAAGGATGAAACGAGGCTCAGAGATGCAAGGCAGGCTGGGAATGCCCAATTCCTCTCCAGCAGGGGCGGGATGGTGTCCTCCCCACATCCAGCCTTTTGTTCTGCGGTGCTTCCTTCCCAAGCCCCTTGCGAATGTGAGGTTCCCAGGGCAACAGGCCCTGTCCCTGGAAACTGGAGAGAGGGTCTCTGTGGGTGTGGCCCTGCATCATATGTAGGCTCTGTCACCGGCATCCTTAATCAGAGAGGTAGAGAGACACCTCACACCATAGGCCAGGAGGCCAGATGCCCATAGGGGAGGGGCTTGGAGTGCACAGCCCAGCTCAAGGTCATCAGCTGTCCCCAGAGCTGGGGAGGCAGGAGGGCCCTTTCCCTGCTGATACTCTTGTGTTAGCCCCCTGAGACTAAGTTTGTACTGCTGAGAGAACGCTGTACATCTCTGTAGCCCGTAACCACCAGCACAGTGGTAATTTGTTAGAGCAGCCACGGGCCCAGACATTGGGGGTGAGCGACCACAGCTCGAACCTCCTAAACTGGGAGCCATGATGACTTTTTGTCTTCACAAAGGAAAACTTGCTGGGAGGAAGGAGGAGGCCCACCAAGGGGTCTGTTCTCTGGGTTCCCATCACTGCACTACAATGTCCCCAGCACTGTGCAGGAAGCAGCCAGGGTCGCCATCTGCCCTGGGTCATGCCCTGGGGTCAGGTCCTCTTTTCCTGGGTAACAGGAGCTGCCTCTCATGAGAAGACCCCTCAGACAGTGGCAAATGGAAGTCTCCAGTGCCCAGCAGAGGAATGGACAGGAAGTCTACGACCAAGGCTGCACATGTGGCCTTGCTCTGTGACCTGAACTCATCTCAGTGTGGCCACTGGGTCCATTCCTCAAACAGGATGTGAGCCTGCCCCAAGCCTGGCCCTTTACCACCCGCTCAGGGGTGACCCTATCACATCCTCGGGTGTAGATGTGGTCACAGGCCACCAGATGCCCCAGAAGCTCTGGGACCACGCTGCTCCTCCCAGCGCCTCTCTCTTGGGCTTGCTGTGGCTGTCTGTTCACTGTAGCCCACCTGGTTGACCCTCTGTGTGTCTGTGTCCTGATCACCTCTTCCTATGAGGACACCATCCCAACTCATCTCACCCCCTTCACCTCCTCCAAGGCCATCTTAAGAACTGCCACGTCCCGAGGTCCCACAGTGGGGACCCAACAGGAAACATGGAAAGACACAATGCTGCCCCTATATGACATGGTGTGAAAGTGGGGGTGCTGCTTTGCAAGGTCAGGGATCAACCCCTAGGTCCCTGTCCCCACCTTTCCCGGAAAGGACAGTGGCTGGAAAGGGCAGGGATGCCCTGGGGTCAGCGACTTTGCCTGATGTCCCCCTCCAAGTGAAAATGGAGGGGCTCCTGCAGCCTTGGGACCTGGAGTCAGGGACACAGACCCTCAGGGCCATCCTCCTATCCTGGAGAGCAGAGGCTGCGTGTGACCCGATCTACCCACATTGCTTCTTTTCTTCCTCCACCGAATGACAGAATGGTCAGTACAGTCGTCACGGTGTGCGCAGCTCTGGGCAGATGGGACCGGCTTTGACTCAGGGAGCCAACAGGACTCCAGATCTGTTGTCTGTCCTTTATTTTTCTTCTCAGACAAGGTCTGATTGTGTAGTTCAGGCTAGAGCTCAGAGTCCTCCTGCCTCGGCCTTCTGAGTGCTGGGATTATGGGCATGCAACACCATGCCCAGACAGTCATATCTGTTTCACTGCCCACTTCTCTTTAATTTCTTGGACCACTGGTCTGGTGAAACCCCTACCTGGGTCTCCAATAGCCACCCCTCAAAGGATAGGCCATTGGCCGCAGTCAGCCCTGGGAAGAGGTCTGGCCTGGGAGTGCAGCGCTTCCACACGATCTTGAAATTTCGAGGCTCCTTCTAACAGACAGAAAAGCATCCGGGCTTATTTTTTTCTTGCATCCACACACACATGGCAGATTCACATTCTGCCCACATCTGAGAACAGGCGCTCCGGGCAGCTGGTCTCCGCAGCGCACGGCTGGTGGCCAGGCAAGAGGAAGGCGGGCACGGGCGTCCAGGGCACGATGTCAGCTGTTTGAAGAGCTCAGCTCCACGGAGAGGGGGGCCACTGGCCTCGGGCAGCAGAGCCTCCAGCCTGTGTGTGTCTGAGGGATGAGTCTCTGGTGTGAGGTCTGCACATCTCCTTCCAGATGCCTTTCATGCAGGGTGTGCCAGGCCCAGCTGTACCCAGATCAGTCCTCTGTCGCGAGTCCCCAGTGTCTGATGGAATCTGTGGTCCTCTGCCAGGATGGCCCAGGACATCTCCAAACCGTTTAATGCCCTGGAACTCTGCTCAGCCTAGACACTGCTCCGATGTGTAACCACTTCTCTTGCAGGCTGTTAGCAGCTTCTGCAGGAAGGGGAAGGCCTGCAGCTGGGCTGGCTGGCTGCGTCTGGGACACATCAGGGGGCACCGGATGGCAGCGGGGCCAGAGCCACCTCTCTTTTCACAAAGGACCCCATTTCCTTTCTAAAAATGCCCCCACAAGTGTACGAGAGTGATTGTCTGGATCATCTCACTCCCCAGGGAAAGGGAAGACCTCCCTCTCCTGGCTTCTGGAAGTAGCTGGACACTGATGCCATCAGGAGGCCACATCGGCCCAGGGCTCTGGGTGGCACATCTGGAAGGAGCCTTGTGGGCACACAAGGCATACGGAGACTTCCAGGGAAGAAGGGTGGGACGGCAGGTGTCCCCATGCCCCGGCAGGCACACCGGGGTGCACAGAGTGGCTCCCGGGCTCTTCCTGGCACCACCAGCTCAAAGCCAGGGGCAGCGGAGCGTGGCCTGGGTGTTGGGATCCCGCAGAGACAGCAGCAAAGCTCACCTCGGCCCATTCCTGACTTCAGAGGGGCAGGGAGAGACCAAGACCCCAGCAAGCCCATGGGGGTCAGCAGGGAAGCTTAAGATCAGATGGACCCTGGAGACAGAATGGAGTCCAAGTGTAAGCTTGCCAGCAGGCGTCAAACCAGAAGCTAGACTAGAGAAGGCACACTCTCCCAGGGCTCAGGTTAGGGCGCTGCTGCCGCCACTGTCGCCTTCTTCCTCTACTTTTTCCTCTTCTCCTCCTCCTCCTGTTCTTCTTTCTCTCCTCCCTCTCCCCCTCCTTTTTTTCTTTCCTCTACCTCTGTCGCTCTCTGTCTCTGTCTCTGTCCCTCTGTCTCTGTCCCTCTCTGTCTCTGTTCCTCTCTGTCTCTGTCTCTCTCTCTTTCTCTTGCTCTTCTTCTTCCACTTCTTCTCCTCCTTCTTAAACCCAGATGCATCCTGACTGAGTTCTGCACAGGATGAAGGGGCAGAACAGTCCCTCGAGTGCTGGGCTATAGGGCACGTGAGGTCTTCCCAGAGTCGGGACCCACACAGACCAGGAGGGCCTGAGGCCCCGGCCCTGTGTGGGTGCTTCCAAGGACAGAGGGAGTAAATGGGACAGGGTTGACAGACATGGGGCAGCAGATGGCCAGAGGGGACACACAGAGGCCTAGTGGGCTGGGGCTGAGTCCGGACATTTTCACAGCCTGCTGCTCACACATAAGAATGGTGCACATTCTGCACATATGCACACATGCGTACCGATGCACACACATGTGAGCATGCCTGTGGGCACAATATGCGTGTATGCATGTAAGTGTACATGTGTGGACATCTATACATTTAAATGCACACATGTATACATACACATCTGCATACACAGTGTAAATACACATTATCTACACTTATATAAATGGACACATATATGCAGGCACAGGTAAATGCAGACATGCACATGTATGTATAAAATGAGCATACACGTGTGCACATGTGTGTAAATGCACATGTATATGCATGTGTTAAGTATGTGTATAAAATGTGTGCCCGTATTTGCATACACACAGGAAGCTGGAAATAAGCAGCATGGAGGTCCTTGTCCTCACCCTCCGCCCAGGGTGGGGGTGGGAGGCCAGGGTGGCTGCTCTAGGCGAAGAGAGCCCTGAGGGCAGAGACTGCACCGTGGAGTAGGCAGCGGGCCCGGGATGCTGTGTGCCTCTAATTCATGTTTTTAAATAACCCTCAGCCCAGCAGTGGGGCCTGAGGTGACCAGGAGGCTACCAGGAGTTCAGGCCTGAAGGCTGAGCTCCCGTGCCTGTCTCAGCCTCTGTGGAAAGGTCTTGCGGCGGGGCCTGGCTTCCTGTCCCAGTCTGTGTAGGGCATGGTTTGCCCTGGTTCCTTTCTATTCTCCACTGCCTGAGGACACAGCGAGGAAACCTTGCCCTCACCGTGGACTTTGCAGCCTGCAGAAGTCTGAGAACTACTTTTCTGTTCTGCGTGAATCCTCCAGCTCCAGGTGTCCTGTCACGGCAGCACAGACAGGGACCAGTCCCACGCCACCTTGTCCGGAGAGAAGTGTGCAAGGACAGAGTTCCAGGGGGCACTGGAGCTGTCTGATCCCCTCCCTCAGACGTGCTCCTAGGCATGCAGATTCCAGGCCCCAAGCGCAGCTACTGGTCATCATCTGTATTTGAACAGGATGCCCAGACACTCATAGATACACGTAGGGGTGAGAAACTCAAAGACCACTCCAGTTCCAGAGAAAGCACGCCGATCTAACCGCAGTACAGATGACAACAAACCCGGGCTCTGGGGCAACCAGGGCTTTTCATGGCCAACAGCTGGCCACTGCAGAGAAGGAGCAGAACCCCAGCCTGCTAAGCAGGCCCTGCATTATGGGACTTCCATGGGAGAAAACTCAGGGGAGGTTTAGCACAGCCTGCAGACCATCCAGCAGGGGAGGTGACCTCGGGGGATGAAAGGGAGAACACAGGGTCAGAGCACTTGGCCAGGCCAGCACAGAACCCAGGCCAGGACTTGGAGCAGGAGAGGAGCAGTCCCGGGAAGACAGCAGAAGGCAAGAGTAGGACTCATAATCGCAGTACAAGGACACACAGGAGGGACGTGGCCACTCCCAGAGTGCGGAATGTGAAGACAGCTCCGCCCAGGGTGGCTAGGAGAGATGGCCCTTTGCTGGCCGGCTGAGCCAGTTTGAGCAGAGCCGGGCAGGTACCATGGTGAAGCCACAGCTGAGGTGGTCCTGGCCAGCTTGTGGGGACTGCACAGAGGGCAGTGAAGTGTCGCGCAGCTGAGAGTTGTGCGGGATGGCAGAGGGCACCTGGCAGGTGTGCAGGGCGGGAGGTCTGACGGGGAGAGCTTTACTCACGAGAGTGCAAGGGCGATGAGGGAACAGCTTCCAGGTGGCTTGGAGAATGGATTCCATCTGTTCTGTAGGGGAAGTGGGCACAGTAAGATGTGGTCCCCCAGCTGGAGAGGGCAGACCAGTTTGCATTTCAGGAAAAGATCAAGACAAGGACACAGGCCCGGACATGGGGAATGATGGAGACCACCTTGGATTCCTGGTTGAGACGGGGTGGGGACTGGGTCCTCCCCCAAGGGGTGCAGGTGTGTGATGGTGTCAGCATCCCACACCTGGGAGGCTCCACCAGAGAGGACCCAGGGCCAGGAAAGCTGGGGTGTGGCCTGCAGTGCAGGCAAGAGGTGGAGGCTGCAGACAGAGGCTGGGCAAGGGGCAAGTGCAAAGAGGCCAGGACTCTGGGAGCAGAAGAGAAAAGGGAGCAGGGTGGGTGTAGAGTGCTTGGGGCCAACAGGCCAGAGTGTCCTGGGGCGTGGACAATGGTCCCTGCAGAAGGGTGCCCTGCTGGAGGGCAGAGGTTGTCCAGTGGCAATGGGGGGCCTAGAGTCCCCTCCTCCCCAGAAAACACTCTCTTCTCAGTTTCCCTACTGCCTTTTGGTCAGAGGTTGGGGTGCAGGACTCACACCAAGAGAGGAGGACGTGTGAGTGACCCCAGCTGCATCCGGCCAGCAAGCAGCCTGCAGCTTTGGCTCCGCGGGATCCTTGTGACAGTGCAGCTGACCAAGCATGGCCCACAGCATGGCCAAGCCAGGACCAGCGCACACAGGAACACCTGCTGGGGCTCAAAAAGCCAGAGAGCATGCAGGACCTTGCTTACCCTCTCTCCGCCACACCAGGACTGTGCACAGGTGCGCACACCTGCATATGAGTGCTTATGTTCACAGGCATGCACAACCCATACATACACCCATACACATGCGCACAAGTGCACACCCCCCACATACACACCTACGTGTGTGCTTGTGTGCAGGCACATGCATGTCCCCCACACAGACATGAACACACATATCTACACCCCAAGCATGCACACACATATATGTGTGCTCTTGTACATACATACAGGCACACACGCACACACACCCATGTAAGCTCCTCTACATACATGTGCTTGTGTGCCCACACATGCACATCCACGCATGTACACACCCACACACGTGCACACCCACATACATGTACAATCACACGTGTCCGCACATGCACACAGACCCACCCGCAGCTAGGTGTCTCCCTCAGGAACAGGGTGTCCCTGTCCCCCACACCTCCTTTGCGGCCTGAGAGAACCTTCTGTCCTTCCGCCCCCAGCTTCACTCACTCACACACAGCGTCCCCCCAGCCCGGTCCTGCCTGCTGTGGGCTGCTCTCCTGCCATCTGGTCACAGAGGCTGATAAGCATGGGCAGGTCGCCAACTTGGCCCCAGCTCCACTTGGAGGCTGGACTGGCAGATAAATTGGTCCTGGAAGGGGGCGAGGAGGGGGAGCAAGAGGAGGGGGGCTCCCAAGGGAAGCTTTCAAATCCATCTCTCCGCCAAGCCGAGCTCCAGCTTCCTGAGGCTTGTCACGGCGCTGTGAAGGCTGACAGAGCGTCAGCCGGGAGCGGGCAGATGGCGCTGGGAGCAGGGCACGGGCCAAGTCAGTGGGCAGGGACCCGTCAGCGTCTGCTGGAGCTCTGGCTGCCGACCTCAGGTGCCTCTAGAGGACATCCAGCTCATCCTCGCTCTTTCCTGACCTGTGAGTAGCATGACTTGTGTCCGTAGTTGCACGGGAGGGGAACTGGGCCTGGCCCTAGGGCTGCCCACACGTACCATGCAGCTGATGGTGGCTGCAGCCTTGCACGGATCATCGCTGACAGTGGTGGGAGCCTCAGAGGCTGGCACCGTGTCCCTCACAATGTCACTGACTGTATCATGAGACGTGCACGGCTCTCCCTCCATCCGTGAGGTCTGTGGTCTCCGGTAGTTCAGGGGTCATTTTCCTAAAGTCCTGAGATTAGAACCAAACCCTCCCAGGACTTGTGGTAAACACGCAGGGTCTCTCACAGCAGAGACTCCTGGGTGCAGAGTGAGGACTGGCAGGGAGGCCGGCAGATGGCCCCAGCCCTAGGACAAGGCGTCCGTGTGCTGCTCCCTTGGAGCTGCCATGGAACCACAGGGCTTCTGGGAAGCCAGGTGGAGCCCACAGTGCCCATGGCCAGGTCCACTCAGCCTGTGCCATCTGTCTCAGTGGCACCAGCAGCTGCACCTACCTGACATCTGAGTCAGGCTTGCGCGTAACCCTGTTCAGCAGAATATCCAGCAGGAATCAGGGAAAGTATGTATCAGTGTATGTAAGGAGCTCTTGTGTTGGGTTTGAAGCCCATTGTACCCATCCCAGAACCCTAATTGTCTCAGTCACTTTAGTATCCACTGGGACCCAAAACTCAATACCCACTACTTAAAGGAAGAAAGGTTTATTTTGGCTCACAGGTTCCAGTGGGCTTAGTTCATGGTAAGTTGGCTCCAAGGAAGGAATAGCATGGTGGAAGGGCCTGGTGGAGGAGAGCTGTTAACATCTCCACAGCCAGGAGGCAAAGAGAGGCTCCCCCTATGTTCCCCTGACCCATGGTGTGACAATCAGGCCTGGCTCCTCACAGCATATTCAACTATAAACTCATCCATGGATGACTACACTGAGGAGTATGGCACCCCATAAGCCAATCATCTTCCAAAAGCCCCCCTTCTCTGAACACTGGAGACAGTCTAGACCTAAACCAAAGCACCGATTTTCTGTTCTTAGGATGACACGCTGTGAGAGATGAAGGTCCTGAAACCCTTTCATAGGTTTCTGAACACCCCACTCTTATGGTCACCAATTCAGTGAACAAATCCTAACTAAATAAAAGTGTGCTCATTGACGCCCTTTGAACCAGACTAGCATGCTTGAACAAAACCATTGGAAAGTTAGTGTGCTGGCTTGCCAAGACCACAGTACCACAACCAACACCCTGCCCCTCTCCACAGCTTCATGTCACAGAGAAACTCAGTGTTTGCAAGGACATTAACAGAGACAAACCACATCCACTCCTCAGAAAATCCTTAGTAGATTCGAAAGAAATGGTGTCACTGATGCGCACTTGGTGGCCTGGCTATGCTATGTGAGAGGCAACTGAGGCTTCTGGTCAAACTTGAAAGCCTAAGCCTGCAGGGATGGATTCCAGAGAGAAGCTTCTGGAAGTAGATTAGATGGTGACGTCAGAGCCTTCATGATGAGATGAGTTTCCTTGTAGAGGACCCTCCTACTCCAAGTTCTTCCCACCTTGGGAGGACATGGGAAGGCACCATTGCTAAGCCAGAATCAGCCAGCACCTTGGTCCTAATTTCCACCTCCAGAACTGCAGGAAGACATTTCCGTGGTTGACAAGCCTCTCAGTCTGTGATCACTTTACAGCAATACAAACAAAATAAGACAGGAAATCCATACCAGGGCTAGGGCCCCAACACAACACATGTCTGAACATAAGGAAAAAGCTTGGGAAGTGGGTGATGGAGAGGGGGTAAGTGCAGAGCCTGGGCTGGACCACTAAGGGCAGTTCTGGTGAGGATAGGGGAGGGAGCCCAAAGGAAGCCACAGCCTTCCTGGAGAGTGGCCAGGTAGTCCAGAAAGGAAATGTGGGTAGCAAAGGCCATTCCAAGGAAGCTCAGGTAGAAACAGAAATATGCCACTGGGCAATGGAACCAAGGCTACCCTGCTAGCCACAAAGTGGTGGAAACCTTGGTTGAACTGCATTCATCTCAGCCGGGGGCGTGAAAGATACAAGCTGAGCAACTGAATTGCATATGGGCTGGAGAAATAGCTGGTCCAGTGCTGAAGCAGGGGCCTGGTTCCTCTTGACTATGATAGAAAGATGGAAGAAGAAAAAATGACATAAAGGCAGAATTGTAGCCAGGCCTGGTGATACATGCTTGTAATCCCAACAGTCTTGGAGGCTGAGACAGGAAGACTGCAAATCTGAATCCAGTCTGGGTGTACTACTTAGAAACTTAGGGAGAGATCCTGTCTGAAAATAAAAAATAAAATGAAGTCAGGGATGTAGCACACTACAAAGTACTAGTTTCAGTCCCCAGTACCGCAAAACGTAAATAAAGGCAATTAAAAAAAACCACTATAATTGTCCATTAAAAGGGAAGTGAAACTTAAGAACTGAGAAAACACCCATCCAATTCCTATCAGAAAATCATGAAAGCTTGCTAAGGAGGTAAAAGGGGTCTCAGGTGGTCCTGCAGACCTGAGCATGGGTCAGCCTAAGCAGAAGGCAGGCCCCAGAGAGTGGAAGGATGATCCCAGGGCATCTCTCAGAGGCCACCCTTTCATCACCCACCCAGAGGGCAAGGACCCGGGCAACAGAACAACAGCCCACAGCCCTCAGTTGCCTAGCACTATGAACAGCCCACAGCCCTCAGCTTTGATTTCACCAGCTCACAGTTGGAGGGGAACAGGCCTCAGGAGGAAACACAGCTTTGCATCACCCATGCGTTGATTGGCTGAGACTTTGGACTTTAGACTCTGGAGCTGAGGCTCAGTGAGATGGCACTGTTGGAGCTATATGGGTGGAATTAACATACTTTGCCTGGGAGAGGAATAAGAATGCATGAGGCTGGGAACAGAATGCCGTAGTTTGAATGTGTGGGTTCTTCCTCAATGCGTGCTGGAACTTCAAGGTGTTGGCGTCAAGAGATGAGGTTTTGGGGAGAGGATTAAGCCAAGAGGGGTCCGCCCACCACATGGGATGAGCGTCCCTCTAAAAGGGGCTCCAGGGACCTTCCTGGTCTCTACGTCTTGTCTGCCATATGGGACACGCAACAAGGGACAATCTTGGAAGCTGAGAGCAGTCTTCAGCACTGCAGGAAACAAATTCGTATTAATTACAAGTCACCTACTCCAAGGCGTTTTGTTCCAGAGACAATTGGACTAGGACAGTTTTGTGTGTGTGTGTGTGTGTGTGTGTGTGTGTGTGTGTGTGTGTGTGTATTTATACAAACAAGAAACCGCTGAGTTTCCTAAGGTTCGGGGTACAATTTGGAAGCAGGCAGTTTAACACCAGCCTTGGAAAGAGGCAGACAAGCAGATGTCTCAGAGCTTTTGAAAAATCTTGAACTCTTGTTGTTAGTATATTGATTCTTCTAATGAAGAATATGCCTAACCTCGAGAGTGAGAGAGAGCACACCAGGAGTCAGTCCTGCCCCAAGGGCTCTGTCACAGGGAAACAAACCACTCCATACAGATCTGTCACAGGTCTCTGCAGACGTGGCCTGAGGTCCATGCAGATGTGGCCTGAAGTCTCCGCAGATGTGGCCCCAGGCACAGATGTCCAGGAGAGACAGCGCTTGTGCACACGGAGTCTTAGCATGCTCACCCACACAGAGCAAAATGCATGTGGCCATGGCCTAATAAGTCCTCTCCATGGCGCAGAGTAGAGCAGTGGCCCTCAGCCATAGCCCATGCATCAGGTCACTGCCAGGCACCACTGTTTGCTTGGTGACAGATCCCCCAGGGGACAGAATCCTTCACCCCTCACTCAGGACTCAGGACACAGAGTTAGCCCTCTGGTCTCCATGGTGGTGTGATGTTATGGTACCTCCTCCCTTGGATGGACGAGAGAAGGAGGTGGGAACAGATTGTGGGGCACTGAGAGGGTAGAAGGGGTAGGAGAGGGAGACACTGGCAGGGCACAAGGTGGGCCTGCACCCATGTCCAGTATGACAGTTCCACTTGGCGATGGCTCGGCTGCAATAACATATACTATTTCCACCCATAAATCTGCCAAGGCCTTGCTACACCACTGCAGACTGAGCTCTTAGATGGCAGGTAGAGGCCGAGGGAGGTTCACCTGCTTGCCCCCTCTACCCACAGCAGGCTGAGACAATAGGATGTGTGCAGGGCAGGGGGAGGACTGCAGAACCCACCAGAGGCAGAGGCACAGCCCCACCACAGCAACCTGGAGCCGCTCCGTCTCCTACATGAAACTCCTGCAAAGCAGTGCAAAGCACGGCACAGCCAATTTTTCCTGGACGCGTCAAGCAGGCATCAGATGGCGCCTCTGTCTCGTGTGTAGAGGGTGTGGTACAGGTGCCTGCAGTTCCCTGCGTCACACAGTTCACACCCTTCGGAGGCGGAGGAGATAGCGGGGCCCAGGGGAGCAACAGCACCATGCCGAGCTTTCCATGCCTGCTGCCTGCCTCGGTCACACGCGGGGACACAATCCCTCTACACAGAGGTGGCAGCCTGTGACACCGTCCCACTCTCCCTACCTGTGTCTGTCTTGAGCATACATGCATGAAGGCACACGCCCACCCACACTCGCACGTGCAAGCACACTGGCCAGGGCTGGTCCCTGGGGGAGTTAATGCACCCGTGAAACAGCTGTTCAGGGGTGGCACGGGGAGGTGAACCTCTGCAGAACCGAGCAGGACCTCGCCACCCTGCCAGGCTTGCTTCACACTGAGTGGGTCTTAAAGGGAGGCCCCTGGAGTTTGCCTTCTCCCTTTCATGTCTGGTGGCCTCCTCTCCTCCCTGTCCTCTCCAGGCAGAAGAAGCAAGATTCAAAACATGGGTGTTCCTGGGCGAGGGACAGCCAGAGAGCTGGAGTGAGGTATGCCGGCCTCTCCCATCCCTCTGGATGGTGGCTCCTGGGGCTGGGGTTGGGGGACATGGGGGGTGTGACAAATGCCATCTCTTGGAGTCCTGTCTCAGCTTCCACACCAAGGCCTCTGCAAGGGGACGTGTGAGTTCAGTGAGTCACTCCCAGGACTCCTGCAACCTGGACTCTGCCCTGCAGGCCTGCACAGGGGGAAGTGTGACCCCTGAATGCCGCTTGGGATCCCCTAACCTGCGAGGCAACACACCAGCTCTTGGGACTACTCCTGACTGTCAGGAAGGAGACAAGAATACCTGGAAAGAAGTGACTTAGCGTCTCCCTCGGGCAGGAACCCGCACGGGACGTGTGACTGGTTCCTTGCTTTCCAGAGAACACCTGGCCCATCCCTCCTGCCCTTGTGACCCCAGGAGCTCCTGCTCACTACTCAGCCATCTCCTGAGGGTCCATGGCACCTGCTCACTGCCCGAGGGGTGAGGAGTCAACACCAGCAGCCATAGCTGCGGTGGAGACCTCAATGGACAGTTAGCACTGGACATGGTCCCACGTGGACGTCTCCCTGCACTGCTGCAGAGGAGTGCACTGTGGTAGAGGAGCGCACTGTGGCCAGCTGGGAGAGGACAATGGGACCAAGCTAAAGCAGTGGGAACCCCCATCCTGCTGGAGGTGGTATGCTGGATTCCCAAGGTGGATCCATACAGGGTAGGGTAGGAACAGCAACCAGGCCTCCTGCTATGGGGCCAGTGGTCTCTGCCCAGTTCCCAGGCTTTGCTAATAGTCACCATGTGGCCCTAAGGCTTGGGGCAAGGGCTCAGTGCCCACATCCTGGCAACCTGTGGTTGATGCCACTGATCCTTGGTCAGCTGATTCCCACGCAGACCCCACAGGCAGCGAGGCTGAGTCTGTCCCTGTGCACTGCTCGGTCTCATGGGACACAAACCTCAGCTCTGATTTCTTCACTTTACAAGTGGGCACAGAAGCCTAGAAGCCCAGAGTCCTCAAGCCAGCCAGTGCCAGGGATGACCCTGTCCCCTACAGACATTGGGGGCTTCCTTTGTGCATGGAAATCTCTGTCCATTCTCCACACCAGAGTCCCCTCTGTGGGTGAGTGTGTGCATGAGTGTGCATACTGGTGTGTCCAGGTGCGATTGTGTGTGAGTGTGCATGCCTGGGGATATGCCTGTGTGTATGAGTATGTATAGGTGTGTTTGCATGCGTGTATGTATGAATATTCTTGTATGTGTGTACAGATATGTTTGTGCAGGTATATGAATGTGCATGCATGTGTACAGGTGAGTCTGGTATGAGTGTGCACACATGTATAGGTGTGTCTGTGTACCACTGTTATGAGTATGCTTGTATAAATGTGCAAGTATGTGCGTACGGGTGTGCCTATGTGTATGAGTGCCTATTCCAGCACCTCTGTCTGCAGGATAGAACAAAGGAGTGGGAAAGCTTTGACGTCCTCCTCCCTCCACGCAAGGCTCATGGACGCACACGGCATCTACCAGGGACGGGCACACCAGGGAGCTCACTGCTCCTCGCCTGGCTGTGACAGAGGTCTCAGAGCAGGGACTGGCATCAAGACTCTCAGTGTTGTGGGCACAGTCCAGGCAGGTGACACTCACTTTGGACACCAGGAAGTGCTTCTGGTCTCTGTCTCCATTCACAGCCCTGACACAGCCGCCAGGGTCCTCCCTGGAAGTCAGACTCAGCACCACCCACATCTGCAGCTGGCAGGGGAAACAGAGGCACAGAAAGACCCAGAGAAAAGGAGCCCCCTGTGGCCACGGCTTTTTGCCGGGGACAAGAAAGACCTGAGTGTTGCGGCGAGCAGATCTTAGTCAGAAGCCGCCCCCACCTGAGCTTGTCCTTCCCGTGCTAAGCTGATGCCACAGAGCCCATTTCCTAACTGCAAGCATCCACCTCGTCTTCCCAAAGAGCTCCCCAAGAGCAGGCTTTTGGGGTTAAGCACACAGGGTCTGAGGCCGGCACCTCCTCCCCTCAGTCCCTCCTGCCTCTTCCTCTCTCACCTTCTTCTATCTCATGGGGTCTGTGCCCAGCAGTCCTGACCTGGGGGCTCTGGTGATGGCCACAGGGTGCGCATGAGTGGTGACCTTGTCCTTACTGCTGCCTGCACCCATTTTCCCCTTCAGCTCAAGAGGAGGAAGACACCACAGCAATAGGAGACAGGAAGTACAGCCTTGGATAAAGCCCCACTGGCAGTCACCTCCCAGGGTCAGGAGCAGTGTGCTGTGCACCCTCGCAGCTAAGGGTCTTGCCTGGGTTCACAACTGACAGACGCCAAATGCAGTCAGGACAAATGGCCAGACCTCGGGCTCTGTCCACGGTGGCCTTTGACGCTCACAATGTGTCTCAAGGCCCTCTATGTCACACCTACTTACAGGTTAAGGCTCTGGGCTCTGAGAGGTCAGTGCAGCCAGATATGGCCCCGCAGCCTGCATCCCAGAGAGATGGACTCCCCATGTGAGGACCCCTATCCCCTGGGGAGAAAGCTCCCTGAGCTGCACTCCCCTGAGGCCTGAGCAGTGCAGATTTCAGCGAGAAAAAACTTTAAGCAACAGCCGAGGCCCAGCCAGTGCCTTCGTTCTAAAACAAGTGTGGTAACATGCAGAACAGTGCTGTGTGCCGAGACCTGCGCCTGCTCGTGGGCAGAAACTACTTGTCCGAAAGTAACACAGGCACTAACCATGCAATGCACACAAAAGCCAGCTGGGGCATAGTGGTGTACGCCTGTCACCCCAGCACTCCAGAAGGCTGAGGCAGGAGGATCAAGTTGAAACCCAGCCCGGGGAACTTAGCAACTTCATGAGAGCCTGTCTCAAAATTAAAAAGGACTGGGATGTAGCTCACTGCAAAGGCCTTGGGTCTACAAGCAAAGAGCAATAGAGGGCCCACCTGGAAGTGTCTGCACTCGGGCTGGGTTTTCTGTGGAAGAAGGTGTAGTGCAGCTCCCCATGGCACGGGGCTGGTGTGTCGTCCTCCCTGTGGCGGGCTGAGCAGCAGTTTGGGTGGGAGGAGCTGAGGACAAACGGGAAGGGCACACTCCGGGATGCCTTCCGCACCATCCTCCGACACCCCTGTAAACCTGCTGATAACCGCTCTGCCATCTCCTATAAACCTGCAATAAAACCAGCGAGACTGCGCCTCAGCTCCCCCATGCCTGTCTGGAAATGCTGTTTGCAGCTGGCAATTTATGGCCAAGGACAAAGGCAGGCTGGGCCCCTCCAGTCTTGAGGAGCATGGCGCTCTGGGAAAGCTGCCACCCTAACTGCACCCGTGGCCGCAGTACACTGCAGGCCATGTCCCACCTCCCACCCAGCAAGCAGGGACCCAGCCACTTCCTTCCAGTCACATGCAGAGGCCAGGCCCGGGAACAGAGGAGGAGGCCTGCAGAGGGGCCCTCACCCCAAGATGGAGCCAGGGGACATCACTGGGGCCTGACTAGATGTGCTGGTCTTGAGCCCTGCCTGCCCTGCTGTGCAGACCACTGAGGGCCATGCACACATGCACACAGCATACACACAGGTGTGCACACACATGCATGCATACCACAGAAACACACCACACAGTCATGCAACACACATACTTCTCACAAGTGTGCATATATATAACACACACAGCATCACATGCATGGATAGTCACAGACATACACCTGCCACACACATACAGCTATAACACACCTAGAACAGACATACAAATACACAGATTGCATACGTGCACACAAACACACACTTATAGAGATGTGTGCACACATATTCCATAGGCATGTAAACCACACATGCACACATGAACAGCATTCATACACACATTGGTAGCACACACATACACATGCAAACACATACAGCACCTCCCACATGCATACACACCATATGTGCAGAAGTGTGCCACACATGTACAGGTCACATACTCGTGGACACAGGCACATGTAAAGTTCAATGCACAAGCACATAAACACACCACCTGCACATGCTGCATATATGCATACAATGCCCATGTGAAATGCCCATATGCACACGTGTTCTATATGCATTCATGTAACATACACGCATGTCCACATGTGTGAACATACATGTGTGCATATGAAAAACAGTCTCCTGCCGACTCCGAGCATTCTCTTCTCCCTTCTTCTGTGCTCCTGGGCACAGGAAGACAGATAGGAGGGTCAGAGAGCAGAGACAGAGCCCATCACAAGGAGACAGATCACCAGGTCTGAGCATGAGGCCTGGGGAAAAGGAGTGGTGGCAGGGACATCAAGGAGGAGACAGTGGAGGGACAGCTAGGAAGGGTCACTGGCTACAGGACAAAAGAAGTGTTGGAGCCAGGGAGGAGGGCAGCTGGGGCAGAGGCCAGGAGAGGCTGCAGCTCAGACAGGAGCACCTATTCCTTCCCAGCCCTCCTGGGTGGGCGAGATCTGCAGAGGCCAGAGGCCAGAGTCTCCACCTAAAACTGCTACAGTGAGCCCACCTGGGCCACTGTAGCCACCAGGCCTGGACCAGGGCCAACAACCCCTCCTTAAGGAGTGAGCTTCGAGTCCAGGGACAGACACACCCTGCAGCCCAGCAGGCCTTCAGAGCTGTGCCCATGACCACCTTGCCAAAGGACTCTTCCCTTCCTCCAGCTCCCCCAGGCCCTCTGCTGTCAGAGGTCCAGCCCTGAGTATAAATGGACTCTACGTCCAAATGTGCACACTTTGCCTTATCAGCAAACAGAGCAGGACCATCCCTGGCCAGTGATCCAGAAGCACCCCACATGCACCCACACAGAGCCATATCCCAAGGTCTCCTAAACCCAGATGGCAGTGTGGTGAGTTGTCCCAGCAGCCAGGCCCCATGCCTGCCTAGCAAAGTCATCCGGTCACTGCTCCAGATGAAGGGGGCCACTAATCCCCACCATTAAGACAGAACTGTGCCAATCCCTAGGGGCAGCACCCTCTGACCTGCTGAAGGGAACCCAGTCATGCAAGGCAGCCATGAGGGGACCTTGGTCCTTCAGACCTCCTTGTATCTGCACCCCCCATTCTGCCAGGGTCCTGAGGGTAGATGGTGGGATCTGCTCCTCAAAACCCGCTCGCAGAATTGTTTATCACATTCTCCTTTACACCTCTGACCCCACACGCAAGCTCCTTGCACAGAAGTCTTGTGGTCTTGGGGAGCCCAGGGGTCCTGCCCATTCCCCTTTGGGGGCCAGGGAAGCCCGATGTAACCCTGGTCATAGGAGGAGCACCTCAGCTCCCAGCTCCCCACCTGCTCTTCCCAGAGTGTTGCAGCCCATGTGGGATCAGCCCCGGCTCTCTGGGCCGAGCCGGCCGGTGTCCCTGCTCTGGGAAGCCACCCTGCCCACCCAAGTCCGCGGATGACCATAAGGAGAGCCCGTGGGGAGAACACACAGTCACAGGAGCCTGGGCCCAGAATGCAACAGACACGTTTGAGGCCCCCAGCCTCACCCACACAGGAGCCCAGCCCTCGGCTGCTGGCCCTGGACAGCTCTCCATCCTGGCCTGGAAATACATCCCACTGTCGCCGCCAGCGTCCCGACCCCACATGTCCAGAGCTCATTCTGACCTCATCCAACACCTGCTACCCTCCCCCTGTCCCCTTAAAAATCTTGGGGGACCCCACCCACACCCCAGCACAGAAGCCCTTGGCAGAGGTCTGTGTCGCTGCTGGGGGTTGGGGGTTGGATCTCTCATCCCCGTGGGTCCCCCACCCTGCTCCTGCGCATGCTCAGAGGCTCCCGGCTAAGTGAGTGAGTTAATTATCTCAGGATTTCTGTAATCCACCAGACTCAGATGGCCCCTTTGTTGTTTGGGGGGCGGGGGGAAGGAATTGGCGATGCTCAGGGGCCTCCTTGCAAGCTATTCCAGAGTCGGAGTCGCAGGGTATGTGGTTGGAGGACCTGTGTCCCCTCCCCCTGCCCACATGCGCTTGTCCTCCCCCAGGGTGCCTGTCAATCCCAGCCTAAATCGCTGCTAACAGCTGCTGCCCCTGAGCACGGACCTGCATTCTAAAGTGCCAGGCCCTTGCTGGCAGGGGACTTCATTTGTGTGAGGGCAGCCCAGCCTCAAGGGCGAAATTGCCCTCATTATCTCCTATACTGGGCACCGTGGAGGGGCAGCCGGCTTCCCGGGGGATTCACACTGCTCAGACTTGGTAGACGCCTGGTGACCTCAGAGCCAGCTGGCTCCAAGGCTTCCTTGGCCACGAGCCCACTTGGATGTGACCTCTGGGGACACTTCAAGGTCAGGCCATTTCTGCAGCCCATAGTGACAGCCTCTTAGTTTGTCCCACCTTCTGTTGGAACCCACTGAAATACCAAGGGAATCATGTCTAAATAGGGGCGACCCTGCCTCCCCTGCTCTATTCCTGCAGCGATTCTGTGGCTCAGCAGGGAGCTGGCAGTCACTGTGCCCCCAGAAGAACCCCTGGAGGTTCCTAACCATAGTACCTGTGGAGATGACCTGATTTGGAAGAAGTCTTTGCAGATGTCACTGACTGAGAAGCGATCATGAGGGTTGGTGCCAATCCTGTGGACCTGGTGACCTTCTAAGAGGAGGGACCCGGGCAGGACAGTGACACAGGGGAGAGAGGTAGGGTGAGGAAACTAGAGCTATGATGCCTCTGCCCAGGTTTCCTATTAGACCAGATGCAGGAAGCACAGAGGGAGGTCCCCTGGGGTGGGAGTTGCCAGCACCGTCCTTGATTTAGAACCGGGAGGACAAGGTGTCTGCAGTTTCAAGCCTCTGGCACACAGAGCTTTGTTCCAGCAGAGGCTCCAGAGGTGGGAGGCAGCAGTTTGAAGTCCAGGGCTCAGAACTGGAATATGCTAGCCACCCCCTTACCCTCGGAGACACCTTGCAAGATGGCAGTGGGTGCCTGGAACTGCGGCTGCTACTGCACCCTACGTAGTTGATCGGTTTGTGTCTGTTGTGTGGCAACGCAAAGGCTCGAACACAGGGCCGTTGCACTGAGCTCCATCCTTAGGTCTTTTTATTGTGTCTGATTTCTTTATTGGTGCATGTTTGCAGCCCATGCTGTTTGCATTCATTTAGGGGTTGAGCCCAGGTGCTCAGCACATCTTATTTCCTCGTATTCCCCCTCCCTTTCCTCCCTCTTTCTTCCATCACTGATCCCTTTTCCATGAGGTACCTCTCTCTGTTTCCTGTGGTCTATATTTTATTTTGGTTTTTTTGTTTTGTTTTGTTTTGTTTTTTTATCTTTTTGAGGCAGGGTCTCGCTATGCAGTTCAGGCTGGCCTTGAGCTCACTTTGTAGCCCAGGCTGGTCTCGAACTTGGGATGATCCTCCTGTCTCAACCTCCCTAGTACTGAGATTACAGGCATGAGCCACCACGCCCAGCTGTTTTATTTTGTTTTTTGATTATTCACATTTTAGTTTTCTCCTATAAGAGAGATCATGTGACATTCAAGTTTGTGTGTCTGATTTATTTCTATTAACATTATGATCTCAAGGTACATCTATTCTCCTACAAATGATTAAAATTTATCTTTATCACAGAGTAGTACTCCACTGTGTGTAAACATCAAATTTCCTTTATCCACTCAGCTTTTGATGGACAGGTAGGCTGCTTCCAAGACTTAGCTATTATGGGTTGTGCTGCTATAAACATGGGTGCACATGGGTCACTGTAATATGGTGTCTTTAATTTTGGGGGGAAGATGCCTAGAAGGGAAATATGTAGACTGAATGGAAATTTCCTATGAGCATTTTTAATACAGTTGCAGATGCTCGTACCTTGAAATGGTTTCCTTGTCATTGTCATCAGTCTGTAAAGCAATTGGGCAAAAATTCTAGGCAATGTGACACACTTCACCTACCTAAAAACAGGAGGAGGAGGCAAAGAGCTGACTTAGAAAGAGAGAGGAAGACAGCTGTCTTGGCTATTTGCTGGCTGCCTGACTAAAATTTTCTCATCTTCTAGCTGGGTGTGGTAGCCCATGCCTATAATCCCAGCACACTTGGGGGCTGAAGCAGGAGGATCCTAAATTCAAGCTCAGCCTGGGAAACTTAGTGACTTAGTAAAACCCTGTCTCAAAATAATAAAAAATTACAAAGGAATGTGGCTGTAGTTTAGTGTTGAGACCTTGGTTTCAATCCCAAAAAAGACAGAGAGAGGGAAAGAGAAGAGGAGGGAGAGAGAGAGTCAGTCAGTGACCACTAAGGCTTTGCAAACAATGTGGCATTAGAAGATGCCAGCGGCGACCATGAATGCCTGGGACAAGGACATCAGCTCTCTGTTCAGCTCGGTCCTAGGCTGAGGGTCCTCGTCCACCTCTCCTAGACTCCCACGTGAGCTCAGGATACACTGTCCCTCTGACTGCCCTCCTGGAGGCACTGCTCTGCCCCTGGGATGCCTCACCCTATGTTTCAGCTGAAGTCTGTCACCACTCTGAGCCACCAGCCCCAGCATCCATGTCCTGGGTCCCCTGAGCACCCCACAAACATTAGAGCTGCAAAGGGCCCCAGCGCAAGTGACCGACTCCCGTGGAACCCACACCTTCCTGTTCCTGCTCCACGTTTAATGGCTCTGCGCTTGCCATTGATCCGGTGGGGGTCCTGGAAGCCCAACCTGGTGCACCTGAGGAACCTGCCCCTTTTGTCTCCACTCCACAGTCTGCGCCCTGCTCCCCACTATTCTGTCAAGGCTCCCTGTTCCAAGGCCCTCCAATCTGCCTTCAGACCCTTGTCCAACAAAGCTGGGGACAGTTTCATGTGTCTCCCTGTGCCTGTCACACAGCTGCCTGCCTGAATCTGGCCCTGGTCACCTCCCAAACTTCCTGTACATCAAACATCACACTTGTGGGAAGCTTCTGGGGCAATCAAGGGACTTCTGTGACCTCTGATGCCACTCCCAGAGTGCAGCAGTATCTTCTGAAGTGCCCCAAATCATGGAACTATGCCGAGTACTCTACATAGACTCCCCAGACTGCCGGACCACCAGATCCATCAAAGGCCATGCCCATGAAATTAGAGAGCAGAAATGGAAAAGCAATACTTTCCCCAGCAGGCATTGTGGACACATATCAGTATCACCAGGGCTTTTCTTTTTTCTTTTTTTATTTTGAAGAGAATAAAAACCAAAAGAAATAAAACAGAATAGAGACAATCAAAGCAAAACAATTACGTGATACAAGGCTTCAAAACGATAAGAGGAAACCAACAATGGCTACCATGATGCCTCTCGTTATCTTCAAAATACCTTCCTATACCATCAGGCATGACAAAATCAGACAAAACAGAACAGAATAAAACCAATCAAAAGCAAAACAATGAAAGCAATACAGGACTTCAAAACAAGACAGGAGGAATACCATAATATATCTTATTATCTTCAAAGTAGCTGCGCATGCCATCAGACGTAATAAAATCAAACAAAACAAAATAGAATAAATCAATCAAAAGAAAACTAGTAAAGCTATGCAAGTCTTCAAAAGAAGATAATTGAAAATCAATAATGGTGACTATAATACATTTTATTTTTGAGATAGCTGCCCATGCCATCGAATATGATAAAGTCAAACAAAACAAAACAAAATTAAACCAAGCTAAACAGAACAATGGAAACAATACAGGGTTTCAATGTAGGATATAACTTCACAATGGCCACTGCCTTCCCCCTCTCAACATCTCCCCTTTCACCTTCACAACATCTGCTGTGCTTTTTGGAGCCTGCTGACTCCATTAGTTTTTTATACTAGGGAGACAACACAGTGGTCACCCATGTGACTCTGAACCATTTCACCCATGAGCATTATCTCAAGTTGTATCCATTTACCTACAAAAGCCTTGAGGTTATATTTCTTTATAGCTGAGTAGCTTTCCATTGTATAGAAATGCCATATCTTTGTTATCCATTCTTCAGTTGATGGGCAAACTAGCCCTACTTTTTTTCTGCTTCCCTGTCACATAGAACATTGTTTTCTCTCCTTTGGCTTTTAGTCTATGAATTTCCTTTTAAGTTAAATGTGTTTCTTGAGTAAAGCATATTGATGGATCCTGTCTCCTGATCTACTCTGTCTGTATTTTCTATTGTTTAATTGGTGAGTTGAGGACATCTACATTAATGGTTATGGCCAACATGCACTGGCTCTTCTCTGCCATGCTGTTTTTCTGCTGTTAGCTGCCTGCTTTTCCCCCCGCCATTCAATTGTCTGCCCCGCTCAGTGATCCCCCCTTGCTGCTGTTACTGGAAATGTAGTTTTTTTTTTTTTTTTTTAATTTCTCTTTAGAATGTCCTTCAGTACTCTTAATAGGGTTGGTTTGGTGGTCATAAATTCCTTCAGTTGTTCTTTGTCATGAAAGTATCTTGTTTCTCCATTAATTTTGAAAGATAGTTTTGTGGGGTACATCAATCTAAGTTGGAAGTTATTTTCCTTCAGGATTTGAAATACGTCACTCCCTCTTCTTGCCTTGATGGTTTGTGTTAAGAAGTTTGTCATGATTCTGATGGGTTTTCCTTTATAGGTGATCAGTTTCTTTTCTCTGACAGGTTTTAATATTCTGTTCTTGTGCTGAATTTCTAGGATCTTGATTATTATACGTCTAGGTATAGATTTATTTTGGTTATGCCTCACTTATCCAGATGTCATCCCCTTTTCCCATGCTTGGGAAGTTTTCTGCTATTCCTTCTGTAAATAGACCTTTAATGTCATTTGTGTTGAGCCCTGCTTTTTTGCTGGCACCTATTAAGTCTTAAATTATTTTTCTTTGTGTTGTCTTGCTGCCATTAAGTTGTTATTTCCTAGTTCCTTATTATCTTTAAGAGATGTGTCCTTTCACAATCACAAGCTGTACACCTGTCTTCAAGGTCTGAAAGTCTATCTTCAGTTTCTTTCAAATGGTTTTGCCAGCTTTCAATGGAGTTTTTAATTTCCTGTATATCTCTGAATCTGTTTCATACATTCTAAATCTCTTATATTGTTCGTTCACAGTTTTCCTCATTTTCCTGTGCTGTTTGTTTGTTTGTTTGTTTGTTTTGATTGGCTTTATTCTGTTTTGTTTTTGGTAAGCTTTATCTTTAATTTTTCTTTTTTTTTAAATTTTACTTTAAAAGGGAGTAAAATTAAACACACCAAAACAGAACAGAACAGGACATAAGAAAGCGTAAATTTCAAAGCTAGACAACCAGAGATCTTCAGACTATCTGTCATATTCTCTTGTTTTCTTCCAAATGGTTGTCCTTATCTTTGCATATGGAGAGCTCATACTAAACAACATAGCCAATCTTTTCACAAGATGTGTAGTTCACTGGCTCCCACTTGCTAAGCAGGGGGGAGGGGCAGGGGAGGACACAGGGTGGGGGACAGGACGACATGAGATGTCTGATTCTCAGCCCACAGGCCAGCAGGATCACTGCCGCCCCCCAGAGAAGGGAGGAGCTCCTTGTTCTCCGGGCACCCCGAGTCAACCGCATGGTGCAGGTCCTGACGCACCAGGGTCTCTCTCCTTTGGGCTGCTGAAAGTCTGCCACACTCTCAGCTGCCTCCCAGAGAGGGGAGGAGTTCCTTGTCTCCAGGCACCCCAAGTCAACCGCACGGTGCAGGTCCCGAGGCGCCAGGGTCTCTCCCCTGCACGCCCCCTGAAGTCCGCTATACTCACCTGCTGTTTCTTTCTGATGAACTGACCATTCCATTTCCAAGGTTCTGAAATGGTCAACAGACCACGGAAAGAATTCTCTTTAGGCTCCTGTTTGAAACCAGCAGCTACAAGCAATCTGCTGGCCTTGCTTCAGGGCCAGTTGTGCTCTTTTTTTAAATCTATGTCTTCTTTAGAGATGTTTAGCAATCCTTTTATTATGCTTTCTATTTCTTCTTTCTGTTCTGATTTCCTGGATAGCCTCTTGAAGTTGTTTCTTTACTTCACTTGCCATCACTTCAGAAACTTCAGGTGTGCGACTCCCAGTCTCTTCCATGTTTTCATCTCCTGGATTTACTCGGCTTGGGTTGGAGACCAGGGACTACTCTTTGCTTCTTCTTCTTGACATTTTCTTGGGTTCTTCCAAACAAGCAGGCAGTGGGTCCCAGGCACTTCCCACATTGGCTACAATTTCTCCAGAGTGTGACTATTTGGTTCTCCTGGCCAGTGTTGGCTACAAATATCCAATGGTGGCCACTGGGCACACTGGTGCAGGGCCAGCTGCTGTTTTTCCCAGTCTTTGCTGGATACCTGGAGCAGAAGTGTCCAGAGGGCTGCTGGAGTACATGCAGGGGCAGAGCCAGCTTCTGCCTCCCCACTAAGCTGGTTACCTGTGGTAGGATCTTCTGACAGCTGCTGGAGTACACGAAGGAGCAGGGCCTGCCTCTGCCTCCCAACCTGGGCTGGTTACCTGTGGGCAGTCACCAGGGCTTTTCTAGAAACTTCCAGCCACCTCTGTAAAAGCCACCCACTCAGGGATATGTATTAGCAGCACTGGAATTGAAGCAGCCAGCTCCTCCATGACCTTCTAAACATTAAACCATGAATTCACACATATCTGGGAGTGCTGAGAGCAAGCAGTGGCCCTCTGGCTCCATCCACCCCAGGACCAGCCACGGGTCTGTACCTAGTCCGTTGCCTGCATTAATTCCTTCCTGCTGGATGTACCTGGAGTGGCTCCTGTTTTCCTGGTGTTTATTGTCAAATGCTTTTCACCATTCATGCTTCCAAAATGTGTGCCTGGTACAGGTTAATCCCCATGGCTCAGCTATCACCTGCTTTGAAAGCTATGGGGGCCCCATTGATTGCTGGAGGCCCCTGGGGGCCACTGCATCCCAGTGGCCTCCCCCAAGAAGGCATCTGATTATCTGGTTCATGGCCCAGAAAGTACTCTAGATTGGCATCTAGCACAAGCATGTTAGTAGGCTCTCACTCACCTACGACCTTCCTGCAACAACCGTGGGCCATAAATTATGTTTCTGCTAGCTACCAGCTGTTGAAAGTTGCCCTTTATTTAAAAAGGAAATGCAAATGCTTAAGAGATGTCCATGTTCCTCCACGTTGAGGAAACAATGTTCCTCCATGTCGAGGAAAAAATATTATGAAAATAAGAAAGTTCTATTTTGATAGGTTCTTGTTGATGTTGGCATGTGCATGAGGAGATAAATTTTCTCAGTCTCTTTCTGATTAAAGCTTCTGGAAGATCTATGTATTTACAACCTTTCTGGAAAGCACAGTCCTTGTACTTGAACAAAGGTAAGAATAGAAATTGCAAACAGAAATTTCAGCCCTCAATTGCCTGTTAGAACCAGCTTCTTGAAAGACCCAACCCGTCCTGCTGAAGCAAAATCCACTTTGTGTACACCATTTTGTTACGAGCTATCCCTCTCCACCACTTTCCCCCAACAAAACCTTGGGCAGGCCAGTAACTTTTCCACACTCTTAGAACAGGAGAAGCCTGCTAGTCAATCACAGGAAGTAGAAAACTCAGTCCAGTGTCATGTCTTTATAAGGTGTGATTAAAAATATGGTGACTGCTACTGCCCAATGCCATCAAATGGAAATGCAGGCTCATAAAAACATAACACTCTGTCCTCTTCCACCTTATTCACTAGATCTGACACTACGCGACTTTTGGCTCTTACCCAGTGTCAGAATGGCCATGGAAAGGAAACATTTGGATTGATTCAGGACATTAAGGCAGCCAGGACCACACAACTAAAGACCCTCAGGAAAGAGGACTCCAGAGCTGCTACAGAAAGTGGCAAGAATGATGGGATGAGTGTGTTCAGAGCAAAGGGGGAAGATTTTGAGGGAGATTCATGGCAATGTGTCTTTTACTATAGTAACTACTTTATCTAAACACATGTTTATTTTTCTGCAGCCCCAGATCAGGGTATAGGATAATAGATACCACAGAGGGTGAGGCTCGGCTCCAGAGACATCTGGCTCAGGCACTGACCAGGGCCCATAGGGAGCCAGAAGTCAGGGCAGAACCAGGTCTAGTCTCTCGATTCCTGCAGAATTTCCTCCACCTGCTTTCACAGAATCTCCTGTAGGACCTAAACCCCAACTTTTGGGGAAGAGATTTTAGTTTGTCTGTACCTTCCAGAAACAAAGTGGCCTTTCATGAGATCATGACTGCCACCAAGGAGATGCTATTGCTGGGAAACAACACTGAACCCCATGAATGGACCCTCGTGTGATGGGAGGCTCAGGACACAAGAAGAGCAGGCAATGGGTCAGATCTGGGGCTCGTGCTCCCAATGGGTCCTACTTGTGTTTGGGGACTGAGTGTCCCAAGGCTTGTGCTTGGGGACTGAGTGTCTCCAGGCTCATCCAGGGCTTTCCTCCTAGGCCCACTTCCTGGGAAACAGTGGAAGACACCGAGATTCGAGGATCCCAGGCCTTGTCCAGATGCCCCCTCCAGTCCTTTCCCCCACATTGCACATTTCTAATCAGGTGCACCTGGTCCACCCCTCTCCTCTTGCCATGCTGTCCCCAGGATGGCCCAGGGCCTCAGCAGGACACATGTGGGGACGTCAGAGTATGGTTTCTCCTGACTCACATCTGATGTCACCAGCTGAGTCACTTCCTGTGGTCAGTGCCTTCCTGAGCCTGAGTCCTCACAGCCTCTCCAGGAGGTAGCTGAGCCAGGCCAGCCGACCCCGCCTTTCCCTGACTCCTGCACAGGGCACCTCAGGCTGACAGCCTTCTAGGACACAGTGCAATGGGGTCTTGACTCTCAACAGTGGCACAGGAGCAGGCAGCTCTGCTCAGGGCTCCAACTGTCATGGTCCCCACTGTGCCTCCCTCCCTCTCAGCTCATGACTCAGTGACAGCAGGACTCATGTCATTTAAGATGTGGAAACAGATTTTTTTCAACACTGCATGTCCTTAAACAACCGCCAGCTGAGCGTCTACTAGGAAGGCATCCTGATGTTAGATGGCCCTGTTCCTTCCAGGCCAGCACGGTGCCTGGCACACTGAAGCTGCCCAATCCGTGAGTGTGGCAGGGAGGAAGAGATCCAGGTTCCAACTCCAAGCAGACCATCACCATCTGTGAGCCCACAGGTGGCCGTAGGCAGCCATTCATCAACAGGAAATGGAGGGCAAACCCATGGAGGGGACATGGTGGAGTCCAAGTAACATCTGGAAACACTGAGCATGTAATAGTGTTGAATCCAGCACTCTTCCTATCCCAGAGGGACACAATCCAGGAACCTGAGGGGATCCCCAAAACCAAGGGTCCTACATACACTGTGCACCCTACACATGGATGCATCTATACATACACACCTATGACGAAATAAATTAAGAGCTGGACATGGTAGCACACACCTGCCATCCCACATCACGGGAAGCTGAAGCAGGAGGATTGAAAGTTAAAGTCCAGGCTTGGCAACTTAGAAAGACCCTGTCTCAAAATAAAATAGACGGGGAAGGTATCTCAGTGGGAAGATCCTTGGCTCAATTCCAGCACTGAGACCAAAAAAAAAAATCATATTAAGTTCTACAGAGTGTGTGCAGTAGCAATTAACAATAATCTGTCATAAATTTTTGCATGGGGTTGTTTTTCCTTTCCTAAGTTGAGAAATTTCATCTTTCCAGTTAAAGGAAGCCTCTATAGATTCTCTGTGGCAGATTAGAATTGTTAGCATTCCCACTCTTAGGTGCTGGGTCATTTTTATGTACAGTAAGAATTTTCTGAACGCAAGTTTGATAGCTCAGCAGTCAATCTAATAACCAGGGCAGGTGCTGAGTGACTAACAGGTGGGTAGTTTATACCAAGTAGACTCGCTAGACAAAGGAAGGGCATAGAGAGCTCAGAATATCTTCCTGTTACTCAGGGCAACATGCAATTTAACACGCAGGGATTGTTTATTTCTGGACTTTTCTGTATCATATGTTTGGATTGTGATTGACACTGGGTAACTGAAACCCAGGAAAGCACAACCATGGATGAGAAGGGCAACTCCGGGTCTAAGTATCATCCTCACTGTGCACCCCACTGACTTATGCTTGGAATATAAATTAGAATCAGAACAATCTCTTGCCCCTACATTGTTCTGAGCATGGGCAATGTGGGGGCAGCTCCAATAAGAGTGGCGTGGGGTCAGGAGGAGGCTTCCTGGAGGAATTCCTGAGCCTTAGAGTAGAATAGGGATGGGGGGTGCAGAAAGCTTCCAGCAATAGGACGTGTGCAACAAAGGCAGAAACTCAGAATGGGTGGGGTTCTGGATGCAGCTAATAGCTGGCAACACCTCTGTATCCAGAGACACAGCTGGGTCAAAGAGCACCACAAGGTGCAGGGTAACTAGGACAAGGAGAGGGCACCCAGGACAGACGGAGGACCCAAGGCTCCACTGGTGAGTGATGAAGGCCTCCTCTCCCCCACTGGCCACTGGTCAGCTGAGTGGCCTAGGGACCCTGATGTAGGAACAGTGGATATGCGGTCCACAAAACCGGGTCCTGGGTTTGGCCGGGGTCTTTTCCCTTCTCAAGCCTTTGCTGTGGCCATGAGGCTCCTGCCAAGGAGTCTTCACCCATGGGCATGGTTTTCTTATGTGGCAGAAAGGACCGACAGGGTAGAGTCAGGTCCCACAAGTCTCACAGCCATGCACCCCACCATCGCCACCCACCCTGGTAGGAGCTGAACAGTTAAGGAGCGATAAAGGCAAGCCTCCCCCCAGAGCATGAGTCCTGACCTTGTGCACTACCTCCAGCAGTTTGCAATGTAATGACCAAAAACTGAAAAATCCCATAAAACCGCATTGCTTCCTTCATAGAGGGGGCATGTGGAAACCTCTCTTTCTCATTTGTCAAGCACGTGACCTGAGTACCAGCCACCAAAGTGTGACCCCTCATGGACCATCACCCTGAGCAACCCTGGGACCTGGTGGCTTTGCCTGACTCCTCCCCCAGCCTCTCTCCCTGCATAGAAATTAAACCCATCCCTCCACGGTATGGAATTGGCTTTTTTGTGTGATTTTTTTTTTCTTCTCCTACCAAAAGGGGTTCAAAAGTTGAGAGCTGATTTGTATTCATGAGTGCCAGGCAGACTGCTGCAAACCCAGCTCCATGGGGGGACGCAGAAGGAACAGCCAGCCCAGCCTGGGGCCAGACCTGCTCCCCAGAACTGGAAGAGCTTTCTGGGTGCCACTGTTGCCCCTGCCCCCACTTTATCCTTGTGACACTGCATCCCTGCTGTGTGCTGAGGTTCTTTGTGACAATCACAGCTGATCCTACCCTGGTGGAATTCTGGGAAATCTCCAAGGAATTTCACTGTGGGCCCTCCAGGCACCTCATTTGCATACATTTGTATAAGTTATGCATCGGTATACACTCTCTTTAACACTGCAACCTAATGAAGTCACTCAGACAAGCACATTAAAAATGGGATTTACTCTGGGACGTCTGACCCTCTGTGTGTTAAATCATTTGGATGATCATTTGAATATATTTGCACAAGCACCGCCTTGAAGAGGCCCTTACCCAGGTTTTTGGAATTAATGAAATGATTTGGGGGGAGGGGGCAGCTTAGCAACAGTTTGCCCAAAACGGCCCAAGGCATCTAAGCTGGGCACCAGGCCAGGATCGCTCACCAAGAGCACCAGTGCAGATCCAGGGCATTCCCCGGGGACCCGGGAAGCACCCCGGAGTTTTCATTTTACCAGGCCCGTGTAGGAAAACAGGTCTCTTTGTGGGGAAATGAGGAAGTCGGGGAAAAAATTAAAATGGCACAACAAGAGTGCACAAGCCCCAAAGCTGCCAGCAGTTCCCCACCCTGAGAGGCAGCATGGAGGAACTTCACCAGCTGTGCTGCAGCCAGCGATGTGGTGCCAGGAGAGCCCCTCGAAGCCAGCCAGTTGGGCCGTCAGCCAAGTGGCACCATCCCACTCCTGTGAGGGTGGAGCCCTGGCCCAGCCAGGGAGGATGGTGAGCAGTGGGCTGATCAGGCATGCAGATCGGAAGCCAGCAGAGCTTCTCTTCCGGATGATTTAGGTACAGCCTCACCCCCTAACCAGAGGCTTGCTCTGCTCAAGGTCACCAGCTCAGGGCTGGTGGCCAGCAACAGGGATTCAAAGACACTGTAAAGGCTGGTGCAGGAAAGCCCGAGGCTAACAGTGCTGAAACCCACCTAGACCGGAGATCTAGCAAAGTGTTTCACATACATCTTGTGCTCTTTGTGAAAACCTTCTAATAACAGGTAGACGCTAGTCCAGACCAGCACGGTGGTGCACGCCTGTAATCCCAGCACTTGGGAGGCTGAGGCAGGAGGACCACCAAGGCTTTGAGGTCAGCCTGGTCTACACAGTGAGCTTGAGACTGCACTAAACTACATAGAGACCCTGTCTCAAAAACCTATGGAAAGAGAGAGAGAGAGAGACCCAAAGTGTGTGACTTGCTCTGCTATTGGGGGTGGCATAAAGGTTCCTTGCATCCCTCAGCTGAAGACCCCAGGCTCCCTCGTCTGCCAGAGCTACTCAGCACAGGCTCCTGGCTAGAGCTTTTCCTGTGTATCCAGTGCCCAACAGGAGCCATGTGATTTGCACCCTCCCCTGGTGGCAATTAGTGCTTCCCTAGAGCAGGACCTGGGCCAGCAACACCCCTAGGACCACGCAGCCCTCTGCTGCTGAGCCTGAGCTGGCCTCCATCCCTGTAGCTGGGTTGCCAGAGGCTCCCACGTCCTCCACCCCAGAAGGCGCAGAGAGCAGCGTGCCGGCAGCTGTGTCCGCTGGAGATGAGAGGAAGCCTGGGCCCCACGGCCAGGTCTCTACAGAGTGGATTCCCCACGGCGGACTTCTGAGCCTCTCCAGAGCCAGCAGTGGAGCCCAGCCTTTGCAGATCTGCTGATTTCCCTGGAAACAGCACCCTTGCACACACCCCAGCCCCCTGCCAGGTCCCTGTGCACTGCTATTCCAGGCTCCTCACGCATCAGGCCTGGTGCACTGGGCCAGGAAATGTGGACAAGAGCATGGACTCTCCACGCTGGTTTCCAGCCCCACAGCTCCAGCCCAGAAAGTATTTCCTGTGGCCACCATTGCATGACTAATGCTGTCCCTGGGCAAGGCTGGTTCCCAGGAAGGACATGACGTTGGCCCTTTCATCCTCACCTCCCGTTGGCCACTATCGCATATCACCTTCATCTAACACACAGAGACATGTTGCCCTGCAAACCTGTATTCTTTCCAAGCAAAAGGTGTGAATATGGGGAGATGAAGTCAGGAGCCCCAGGGTGATGTCAAACAAGGGAAATTTCTGGTCCACTGTCATAGAAGGCAGACATGTAAGATGAAGGTGTCTGCAGGTTTGGTTTCCTCTGAGAACTATGAAAGCAGAGGACAGACATCCTGTGACCATCTCCGTTCTCAGGGACAGATGGGAATTCTGGGTGCTCCCTGGCTTGGGCTGGTATCACTGCTATCCCTGCCTCTGTTGTCACAGCTATCCATCTGTGTCTACATATCCTGTCCCCTCTGAGTGTCTGCATCCAAACAAATTGCCTCCTTTTATTAGGACACCAATTATATTGGGTGGGGACCCACCCCAATGACTTTGTCTGAGAAAACTATACCTGCAAGTCCTCCATTTCCAAATGTCTTAGTTACTTCTCATCTCCAAGACGCAATTCCCAACACTTCCAAATTAAAGAAGCAAGGTTTATTTTGGCTCACAATTTGTAGAGGATTCAGTCCATAGTCAGCTGGCTCCAAGTCAGGGCAGCATGGCAAAGGGACAGAGCAGAAGAGAAACAGCTCACGGTATGATAACAAGAAGCACAGACTGCAAAGGAGGAGGAGGAGGGAGAGAGACTTTTCCAGCCCACATCCCCAGTGACCCACTCCTCTAACCAGACTCTTGCCCAACATGTTTGGCTACAAACCTATCAGTAGACGAACCACTTCTTCAAAGCTCCACCTATGAGTGCATAAGGCTTTGGGGACATCTAGATATAGACTATAACACCAAGTCATTTCACATTATGAGCTTCTGGGGAATTAGACCTTCAACTTATCTTCTGGGGGATGCAATGCAACCCGTAACACTCAGGAGGAAGTGGTTTATAAGGACATTTTTCTAAAGCACTTCCATTTGTATAAATTGTCACAAATTCATTTAGGTAATTTGTCATAAGGACTTTCTTTCCAAGGATCCCAATTTCCCAGCCCTTCAGAAAAAGAAATTCTCAAAAACAATGAAGATACATTTAAAAAGCATCATGGATAGAACGCTTTGCATGAAATACCTTCTAATCACCTACTGCTGCTTCTCCAGCCAGTGAGGAAGATGCTTTGGGGTCTTGTTTTCCTCCTCACAGCTATCCTGCCACACAGCTGCTAACATTGCCCCTTTGACAGTGGGCCAAACTGAAGCCCAGGTATGTTCCTCGCCTGCTTTGGCAACCTGCTTCTGGTAGCAGAGTAGGAAGTTGAGACTTTCAAACCCACATCTGCTTTACTGTGAAGGTAGGCTCCGCCCCCAGCTCATGTCTCATGTCTCCACCAACATAAGGACTCTCCCTGTGGTCTCCACTCCTCCCCCTGTCAAGCGTGGGCCTCAAATGTCGAGGCTGTCCTCCCAGCTCCTTACATTCCCGTGCCTCTGTACCCAGGCTCCCACAAAGGAAGGGAACTCTCACACCTGCCTTGATCAGACTCAGGTGCCAAACCTCTCCCCTGCCACCTTCTGGAGAGTCACAGCAACACAGGAGCTGGGTTATGTGGCCACGAACCACGCAAATGGGTAGTGTAGGGGGAAGCCACTTAACTCAGATCCCCCACTGTCACCATTTTGGTCTTTCTCCTAGAGTAGATATCTGCTTGTAGCTGCAGGGGCCCTCAGAGACCTTTCTTGGCTACCTTTTGTCCTCTCAGTTGTACAAACCTATGTTACAGAGGAGTTAGAAGCTAAAATTAGCACAAAAGCAAGTTAGGAAGAGATGTGACAAGTGTCATTAGCTCCCTCCCCAAAGACCAATTGACTCCAAGATGAAAGTAGCATTTGATGTCATGGCTATGCGTGAGCCAGCTGAACTGCTGCAGATTATGAAATCTGTTGTTTTTATGAAGAAAATCAAAATAGTGCATGACTTTTATGGATAGCTTTTAGAGAGAATACTCAGAAGGAAAAAATTAGATTTCATTTTCTGCTTTTCTTTAACTCCAGACTCTAGGAAGTTACCTTCCTCTTCCTATACTCCTGGCAACCAACGGGATGGGACAGGTCTTTATTTAAAGAAGTCTTTATGTGTAAAAGGTGATAAGAAAACACTCAGCAAAGTGCTTTTAGGGACGCATGTGCCAGTTTTATACTTTAAGTCAGCCATAGCAGGAATGATTTCTGTGAATTAAAATTCAGGTAAAGTAAAAAAATGACACAAAGCAGGCTCTTAGTGTAGGCAAGTGAGCCAGTCCGAAGTCTCCGTGGTACAGGGTCCTGTGTCTCCTATAATTGACAGGACATGTTTTGACTTGCTCGCTTGAAATGTGATAATCGTGTTTCAGAGAGGTAAATGGATAATTGTATCTTTTAGTCTTTGGAATCAAGTGTGCAAGTCATAAAGGTACCTTTCTTTCATTTTTTTTTCAACAGCCTGCTTGGCTGTTGACAACAGGCACTTGAACCCTGACATTTTTCTTTAATTGCAGCACAGGTCTCAAAGAGAAGGGTAGGTTTGCATGGCAAAGATACCTTCCCCAATGGTCCCCTGTGGACCTGTGGGAAGGGGGAGACCAAGTGTTTTTAATTACAAAGAATAATTGGAAAGAGGGGTTTCAGAAAAACCCATCAAAACCAAGGTAGCTGACGACCAGGAGGTGAGATCAGCAGGGTGGCTGACCTGAGGGCTCTGGCACACTCATCTCCACAACAAAGACCAACACAGAGGGAAAAGCAACAGCCTTTTCACTGGAGAGCAAGCAAGTTCAGCACCTGGGACGTAGCAGCAGTGTCCCTGAGGACAGAGAAATGTTGGCCTCATAAAGAAGGGGACTGAGCACACAGCACCCACCATCCCTCTCTTGAGATCAACCCTGAGCCCCTCAGTGGGGACAGCAGGAGGTCCTGCAGGCTGATTCCTGTCCCACACTCTGACGTTTGTGCTACAGCCATAGTTGTCAGTCTCATCACCACAGGGAAAGATTTTGAAGAAGACGGTATTCCTGCAGCCAGGATTGCAGACATTGGCTTGGGGGTGATTCAAAGGAGTGCACAACCTAGATCTTTCCTGTGCACAGTTCACAGCAGGCTTCAGGCTCCTGTAAGAATCTCATTTCCTGCTGATGGGAGAGGAGGGGGAGTTTGAGCAGTGATGCCTGCGACAGGGAGCAAGTGTAAATATAGATGAAGCTTCACTTGCTCCCTGCGGCTCACCTCCTGCTGTGTGGTCCCATTAGGAACAGGAAGTTGGGGACCCCAGTGTTACTGGAAAATGCTGCAGCCCACCTGGATCCCAAGTCCAGATTGGAAGCTGCCAGGTGCCACAGGGCTGTGCTCCTCAGAGAAAGGCCCTGGCCCACGCTATGCCCCACACAGGGTCCAGCTGCACAGCATCATCTGGAGATGGTGCCAGCCAGAGTGCTGTGAAGCAGCCAGCGGTTGATCGAGCCCTGTGAGTCAACTGAGAAACCCTGCCACCTGTCCTTGGCCACGGGCATCATCTAAGCAGCCCATGTAGAGGAGCTCAATCTCCAAAGGCCCCGTACAGTCACTGATGCTGTCTTCAGCAGCTGGACATGCTGTGCTGGACCACCATGTGGTCCCGCCTCCCATGGTCCTGTGAAACTGATGGACACCATCACAGCCTCACTGGTCACTCCTGCCAGAGCAGCCCTTCTCCCACATGACCCACAGAGACTGATGGGCACCCCATTCCCAAGTAAGGCACAGCCACCCAATGCCAGCTGTGAACCTGGCCTATCTAGGAGAACTGATCCCAGCTAGCAGTGCAAGCCCAACCGTCCTGCAGCCTCAGTCACTTAGCCACTCATAGACATTGCTGAGATGAATTATGGCTGCACAGATCACATGGGCTCCACCTGGATTCTAAGCCAAAACAGCCTACCCTTCCAACACCCTGGCACACAGCGCCAGGAGAAAGTCATCCACACCTACAGCCACCCTATGAAAATATGGCAGGCAGATGACTTACCAGATGCACAAATCTTATTTTGGGGTCACAAGAAGCATGCAAAAATAAGAAAAAAGTAGGCCCCAAAGAAATGCAATAGCTATCTAGCAACAGATTCCAAAGAAAAAGGAATTGTACTAAAGACTATGGCACAAAGATTGCAAATTCAAGTCCAGCTACGTGACTTGGTGAGACCCTGTCTCAAAATAAAATATTTTCAAAAGAGCTGGGGATGTATTTCATCCTGAAAGTCTTGGATTCAATCTCTAGTACTTAAGCAAAAAAGAAAAGGAAAATAAATAGATTAACTGCCTAAAAATGAATTCAAAATAATGATTTTAGGGAAATTCCAAGAGCTGGAAGAAATACAGACAGACACATCTTGAGACAATGTTTTAAGTTAACTAAATCATACGCATGTTTAAATATCTCATTGTTTCTCTTGGATAAGAAACAAAAAGTGCAAATAAGTACCAAAATGGATGATAGCTATTGAGAAGTAGGAAGACAACAGTCAAATGGGAAGGAGAATAAATGTAGGGAGTGAGAAAAGGGAAGGAAGAAAAAAAGGAAAAAGAGAATAGAAGAAAAAATAGAAACAAAACTTTGTAAATAAGGCGGGGGGAGAAGGGTTGAAGGGAAGGAAGGGGAATACGGAATGAGAAAAAAAAGAAGAATCAAGATATATTACGCACAGGTACAAATTCCCTACAATGAGTATGATCATTATGTACCTGAAAAGCATACCAATAAAGTTAATTTTTTAAAAAGGAGAATACAGACAGACAATTCGATAATATTAGGAAGATAATTTATTATCACAATCAGAAATTCAGCAGATAAAGATCATAAGAAGGAATCAAACAGAAATCTTGGAGCAAAGTAACAAAATGAATGGAATAAAAGTATGGTTGAGAGCCTCAATAGCAGAATAGATAAAGGAGAGCAGAAATTTTTCCAGGTTGAAAGTGAGTCTTTTGAAATAACCAAATCAAAAAAAGAAGGAAGAAAAGAAGGGAGTGAGGAAGGAAGGAAAG
>PVJX010006737.1:0-75365 GCA_004027295.1 Dolichotis patagonum
CAGTCGGTTTCCCCTTTCCCGTGGGAGGGTCTTATTCCTATGACTCACCGTGTCCCCGAGAACTGCTGGGCTCCCCGACCTCCAACTTCAGTGTGGCTGCGGTGGGAATTCACAGTGCCTCTGGGTGGATCGTGTGCAGGGCCCGTCCTGTTCAGCTCCGCACTCCAGCGGCTCAAGCCAGTCGCTTCGGCGCAGATCGCTTGTTCAGGTCAGGCAGGGATTCAGGCGGCTGGAGGAGGGCGCTGTGCTCGCTGATCTTATCTTCACTAATAGTAGAATTCTTTTCCTCAGTGATCAGGAACAATGCAAGCATACTCTCTCCATTTTCTCTTTTCACAACACGCACACATACACACATTTTGCTGGAACTTCTGCTCTGTGCAGGAGGAAAAAAAATAAAACAAATGGATAAATTGCAGTTGGTGGTACGTTTAAACATATAAGCTAATACTACAAAACTTTTAGATGAGGGCATTTCATAGAGAAAATCTGTGTAACCTTGAAAATGTAGAGATTTCTTATTTAGAACACATAAAAGCATGAATTGTAAAAGCAAATTGATAAATTGGGCTTAAAAATTTAAAACTTGTTTGAAAATGTTAAGAAAATGTGAAGAGAGCAAGATACAATGGTGCACACCTGTAATCCTAGTACTGTGGGAGCCTAAGGCAGAAGGATTGAAAGTTTGGACCCAGCCTAGACAATTTAGCAGCTTAGTGAGACCCTGCCTTAAAATAGAAATTTTTTTAAAAAGAGTACTGGCGATGTAACCAAGTATGTAGCCCTTGGTTCAATCCTCAGTACTACCCCCACCCCCAAAAATGATTTGAAAAGCCCCCTCTTAAGAAAAGATGTACATGTGACCAAAAAGCACTTGAAAAGATATTCAACATCGTTAAGTCATCAGGCAAATGAAAATTAAATCCACAGTGAGATGTTAATCTACTCCTTTGAGAATTGCCAAAATTAAAAAGTCTAACAATATCAAGTATGGTAAAGATGTAGAGAAGTTGGACCTATTGCACATTTCTACTGGAATACGAAATGAGTAGCTAGAAGATAGCTAGATTTTGTTTTAAAAAGGCTAGAATGTAGCACAAGGAAAAGTTATATATGAATTATTAAATGTTTTACAAGTTTAAGTGTTTGCAGTGAATATTTCAGGTTGCTTCTATATGTATATGTACGGAGATTTAGGAAGCTATTAGTAACAGCTGTTGTCAGTAGTACTGAATTAAAAATGACATGCACTGAGGCACTTATGGACTTCGCAAATAGTTGAGATCTATTTGGAATCAGGGTATGAATGATTAATAAAACTACAATAGGGGCACATCTGTATTTCCTTTTGGATCTTGTGTGTAGTGAATTGAATTGTATGTAGTGAATTGACATGTGAATTGAATTTAAAAATTCAAAACCAGTAGTTGTCAGGGGTCTGTAATGGGATCTGTAAGGGGAAAGGCTGGAAAAGGGCTACAAAAAGGATCTTTTTGGTGACAGAAGTATTCTGTATCACTACTGTCTCAATATCCTGGCTGTGATACTCTGCTCTAGATTGATAGATGTTACCACTATGGAAAACAATGAAGAGTACACCAATTTCTCTGTTATTTCTTATAGTTACATGTGAATCAATAGTTACTTCATTTAAGAAATTTAAATTTTTAAAAAATCTGATCATATTATATACCTCTAGTGTATATTATAACTGTACTGGTACAGTGTGGAAGGAGTTATGCAAATTTATAACTAAATACTTACTATTTGTGAGTCCCAGTACTAAGTTTAGCCTAACTTTGATACTGTTCATCTTGTGATTTCAGAGACATTCCATAAGTGGACCAATCTCAGCATCCAAGCCCCTCACAACCTTGTCAGATAAGAGACCAAACTATGGGGAAATCCCTGTTCAAGGTATATCTAATATGTCACAGCATTTTTTTTTTCTCTCCTTCCCTCCTTCCTTTTATCTTCCCTCTCTCCTTCTGTGTGTGTATTAATTTTTGGATTTTGCTGGCTGCTTTGATCAACTTAATTGTTACTTTCTTTGCTCTTGACTTATTTCAACCAATCTGGTATATATCTTTATCAAAAAGTGTACTAATAATATGTCTTAATTTCATGGGAAATGAAGTCATTAACAAATGCAACTTCTATAGCAATTCTCTTGTAACATTGTAGTAGATGATAGGGAGTGTGTATCACCACTTGGCACTGTTGCACAGGGTATGTGACAGAAGTGTGTCATATGGACATATTCCCAGCTTTAACTGTCACACCCAGAGCCTCACTGGAGTGATTTGGCTTGAATAAAGCCTTGAAACAGAGTACGAGAAGAGCCACCTAGATGGGGAATAGCCAGGATGAGGTCTTTAAATCAAGAGCATGCCAAGTGCTGTGTGGCAAGGATGCCCATGTGTCTTGGCAGACTGAGTAAAAGAGAGAGGGATGAGGTACCTGTGTGAATTTTTTCTTAGTAACACAAGTGGCTAAGAATAATAGACCTTAGTAGTATATAAGTAAAAACATTTTAGGCAGCCAAGTGCTGCAGGATTTTGCTTGTTGCCAGCAAATAGCTGCAAAAAAGCATCTATACAAGTTGTGTCCTGGACATCTTGAAAGAGCTACATTCATTCATTGAGGGCAACTAAGATGGAAACTAGTGGTTCAGGAGCATTCCACCTCTGCTACCAGTCACGTGTATCCTGGTTCTATCGAAAAAATCAAAGTTTTGACCTGTATTCTGTGTCACTGTGGTCAAAGCCAGGAGCCTGGCACATTATACCCCTTGCCAGTGTTTGAGAGCCTTGGTTCTAGCTTGGCCATGGCTATGTGACGCTAGCCTGAAAAATCCAGCAGGAGAGATGCACATCTGGGGGGTTCTGGGTGATCCTGAGGATATCAGGTTTTCATGACCCAGGTGACCTCTAAGAAGTGACTGAGACCCTTACTCAGGGTCTTAGGAGCAATTCCAGTCTGCAACAAACTCTTATTGCCTTTCAGTTCTCCATGACTCCCCTCTAGACTAATCTTTCTTGAGCCACAGCTAGGCAAGGTTTACTAGGGAAAAACCAGCCATACTTGAGGCACTTCTTAAAAAGAATCCTAGGCCATCTAAGAAAGGAAGCTTGAAAATTCCATTTTCCCAAGCACCCCAGCTGATTTTTAGGAAAGAATCAACTTAGAAAATAGGACAAAGAATTAAAACCATTTAGTTATTTCTGCTCTCTTGGTTTTCATGTGTGGAAAATGAGTGTAGAAGGTCTGTGGGCCAAGGTTAAGACAGACTAAATGCCTTAAGAGTCTGTTCCTGGCTGTCCTTACTTTATTATCTGGTGATGTATCCATGACAGTGCCATTGGGCATGGGTGTGTGTCAACAGCTTGTGTTAATGCTGTTCTCATTCCTACTTCAGCCTCTTGTAATGTCTTAATAAGGCTTAGTTAGAATGTTGCAAATGCAGCTGGCAGGGAAAACATTTTAAGTGAATTTTTATCTGTGAAGTTGTCGATATGGTGTTTTTGTTTTGTTTTTTGTAAATTAGTACATGCTTTGAGTACGTAATTTTTGAATTCCTTATGGGGAGTTGGTATATGTATGTAACACGTCTTCCTTTTTCCATCCCTCCACTGTCCATCTCTTCATCCCCTTCCCATTTGAGAAAGAGATATTTCCCTACTTACTGTATCTATTTTTTGTTTTGCTCTTTATTTGCTCTAATTGGGGTTTCTCATATGAGAGAAATCATGCAGTATCAAAACTTGTGGGTCTGATTTATTTCACTTAACATTATACTCTCAAGATGCATTCCTTGCTGGCATGGTCTGTAATTCCAGCATTTAAGAGGCTGAGCCAGGTGGATCGCCTGAGTTAAAAGGAGCCTGAGCTATATAGTGAAAACTTGCCTCAAAAAACAAGCAAATAAGAAGAAGATGCATCCAGCTTATTATAAATGATTCAGCTTATCTTTCTTTATGGCGGAGATTCACTGTATACTAAAAAGCTAAGAATAAGCAAATAATTCTAGGTCATAAAAGGCCATTGTGGTAATTCATACTGTGATGACTATAGAATTTCCAAGATGTAACATTTTGAGCTGCTTTTCAGCTTTGGTTGTCTTGTTTGTCTTGGCATAAGTAAAAAAAAGTAGTCTATGAGTTTTGTTTTGAAGATTTCAATGATACTATTACTGAAATTTAAAAAGTTACTGTCTGTTATAATGTGGCCTTTGTTGTTGTTGTTGTTGTTGTTGCATTTAGCACCATGCCAGGTTATCAGTTACAAGAAAATGTTTCAGACCAGAGATTTTATTATAAATGGGCTCATCACATGCTCTTTTGTTGGTATTGTTGGCAGTTGAATTCTATTGCTAGGGTGATGATTGATATCGCCTCTGTGAATCTTTGCAGATAGTATGTAAATTATCCTTTGTATCTTCAGCAGAAAAGCATGAATCTGCTACTAGTAGTAGAGGTGGGTAGCTGTATGACATAGGTAGTTGGAAAGATCTTTACTGTTTCCACCTGCACAGTGATATTAAGAGATCCAGAATGTTAAACAGAAACCTCAGCTGAGTGGTGTCAATGGGTGAAGAGCCTGAGATTCTCCCCACTTCAGTGTGGCATTATTGTCACTTCTCATCAGCTCAGACCAGTGCCACATGGTGGATATTTCAGTCAACAATGGACAGCATGTACAGTGGTAGTTATGCCACATGTAATTCAGGAGCGTAGAATGCTATACTGTATAGATTATGTAAGCATACTCCTTAGAGTTTTACACAAACAGAAGAGTACCTGACAACATACCTTGCAGAGTGTATCCTGTTAAGTGATGGTAAATAAATGCTGTAGGAAGTTGTTTTCCTCTCCCTATTAGTCCTGCCTTTTCCAGAAAGTCATATAAATGAAAGTGTATAGTATTTAGCCTTTTTATATAACAATTCTTTTATTTTGTTTGTTTTGAGACAGGGTCTCATTAAGTAGTACAGGCTGGCCTTGAACTCACTTTGTAGCCCAGGCTAGTCTTGAACTCACAGCAATCCTTCTGCCTCAACCTCCCAAGTCCTGAGATTATAGGCCTGCACCATCATACCCAGCTATGTACTCTTTTTAAGTCTGTCTTCTCTGTCTTAGCAGCATGCATTTATTTTGTAGTTGTTGGATTGAGTGTTTTATAAATGAGTTAGTTGGGTCTAACTGGTTGTGAATGTTTCTCCAGCCTAGGTCTTCTCCCTTCTTACTGATTTTCCACGTACTGTTTTTATCAAATACTGGGACAAGAATGTTGTACTCTCAAAGTAGTAGTTATAGATGTATTTCTCTTCGCAGTTTTATCAGTTTTCATCTCACTAGTTTAAAGTTCTGTTGGTAGGTTGGTACACATTTAGGTTTGTTGTCTTTTAGCATGGAACACTTTATTGCATAACACTCCTTTTTGACTCTGATTACATCCCTTGTTGTAAAGTTTTCCTTGTCTGATTTTAATGTAGCTACTTTACAGCTGGGTATGGTGGCATGTGGCATAAAACTGTAATCTCAACTCTTCTGGAGACTGAGGCAGGAGAAGTGCAAGTTTGGGTCCAACCTGGGTGTCTTAGTTACTTTCCTCATTGCTGAGACAAAATACTTGATACTCAAAGTTAAAAGGAGGAAGGGATTATTTAGCTCACAGTTTGTAGATGTTTTAGTCTATAATTGGCTGGCTCCAAAGCAGGGTGCCACATGGCAGAGAGGCAGCACTTCATGGTGGTAGAAGACAGCAAAAACAAGAAGAGACAGAGATAGAGACATACTTCTTTCTGTTCCTTATATTGTAGCCAGTCTACTGGGATTGGGATGGGTCCAGCAATCACTCACTCACCACCCTTAATCCCAGCATTGTACTAGGAATCAATCACACACTCTAGTTTTAGCCACCTCCAAAAAAGCTTAAGACTGCGTGAGGCTTTGGGGGGACATTAGACCTAAACCGTAACACTGGGTAACTTAGACCTTGTCTCACAATTTAAAATAAAAAGTTAGGGTAGCTGGGAATATAATGCAGTGTTAGAGCACTTGCTTCTGATGAAAGAAGTCCTGAGTTCAATCCTCTAACACCTCCCCTGCCCCTGGCAAAAAAACAATTCTTGCAGATTACTTTTGGTAGTGCTTGCATTTTACCATGTTATATCTTTTTCCTCCATTTTACTTTTATCTGTGTCTTTATATTTAAAGTGAGTTTCTTGTACTCAGTATAAATGGAATCTTAGTTTTTTATTTGTTCTGACAAAATGTCCCTTAACTTGTGGATTTAGGTTATTCATTTTCAGTATGATTGTTGATACTGTTCTACCAAAATCTACCATTTTGATGACTGTTTCTCTATTTGATGCTGGTTATGAGATGTTGTTTTGTACAGTGTGTGTTGCCTAGCAGTATCTCTAGTGTGTATCTACTGGATTGTAAGTGCCGACTAGAGTGCCAGTATCGCCCATTTCCCCAGTTGTGACAATCAAAAAATGACTTCGGGTGGGCATGTCAGCACATATTTGTAATCCCAGCACTCAGGAGGCTAAGGCGAGTGAGTTGATGCAAGTTGAAGGCCACCCTAGGGAGAAGACCTTGGTGGTGCACTCCTATAATCCTACGCTTGGGAAGCTGAGGCAGAAGGATCATTATGAGCTTGAGACCAATCTGAGACATGTCTCAAACAAAACAAAAGTCTCCGCATGCCCTATAGTCCAAGGAAAGCATGTGTGGGGAGCTGAGGGGATATATATATATAACCCCTAGAACCAGAAACATAGTTACCAGTTTTATTTGTCTAATGTCTACAGAGAAATGGAAACTATGAGAAAATCAATTATTGTGTAAAATTCTACCTGATACTCCATATTTTCCACCATTTTCATTAGAGACTTTAACATATTAATCATAGTTATTTTAAATGCCTTGCCAGATAGTTCTAACATCCATGTCATATTTGAATCTTTTTTAAAATTACATGTCTTGGTGTAATACGCTGAAGATGTTGTTTTCTTCCTTATGTTTTATATTTTTACAATTTTTTGATGGAAGTTCGATAGCTTACATGAAAAGTAGTGATTTCATGACTTGCAATGTGTTCCTTTTTCCTTCTGATCAGTTTTGAAACTATAGGAGTTCAATTAGTCTACTAAGCAGATAGAATAGGTTGAAGATATGTTGTTACTGTGATTACCTTCAGTGTAGTACAGACTTCCAGTTCTTCTAGTAACAATTTGTGTTTCTCAGGTAAGAACTTTATCCAGAGAGCCTTTATTTTAGAGACAGGATCTTACTATGAGTTCAGTCTAGCTTTGAGCTTGCTTTGAGCTTGCAGCCCATTCTGGCTTTCCTCCTGCCTCAGCCCTCCCGAGTGCTGGTATTACCAGGATATGTCACCATACTTAGCTACTAGAGGGCCTTTCTTAATGTCTGTTCCACATTCAGCTTTACACTGCTGTTCGCATTGCATCTCAGGGAGTTCCTGTCTTGTACTCTTAGAGCTCTTTTAGCTAAGATTTCTTCATTCCATTGAGAGTGTATTTTTCTTTATGATATTGATCTTATTTGTAATACCTGCTTTAAAATTCTTTTCCAACATATAGGCCATCATCAGATAAGTTTTCATTTCTTTTAAATCTGTATGCCCCACCCCCACCCCATACTGAGGAATAAGCCCAGGGCCTTTATACTGAGCCATAACCCCATCCAGTTTTTATTTTGAGATAGGGTCTTGCTAAGTTGTCCAGGCTAGACGTAAACTCATCTTCCTGTTTTAGCCTCCCAGAGAATATAGGCTTTATTGTTGCACTCAGACTAGAGTCCATATTCCAGGTAATGAAAACTATCCTAGTCAGCCTTGTTCTCTATCTTAAGATGCTTGTCTTGCTGCCCAATTTTACGTGAATTTGTGTTTTAGCTATACTAGCTGTTTTGTTTGTTTGATTTTTATTTTGTGGTACTAATGGTTGAACTTAGGGCCCTTGTACTGAACTGCATCCCCAGACTTTTTTTTGTTTTTTGAGACAGGGTCTCACTGAATAGCCTAGATTGGGCTTGAACTCGTGATCTTCCTGTCTCAACCCCCCAGAGTACTAGTATTATAAGTGTGTGCTGTTGTGCCCAGCCTTCCTAGGATTTTGCTATTTTTTTCATCTAACTTGTACCTTTATTCTTGATTATTGTCTGACTGAAGCACAGTTATCCACCCTTCTTCTCTCCTAGTAAAGCCTAGCTTAATGCTGTTATTTTTTAAGATTTCTCCAGTGTCTGAAATAAAAATGACTTCTCCCTTTGTGGTTTGATAGCATTCTATCATTCTGTATTCTGATTATTACATTTGGATTTGTTTATGGTTATGTATATATATGGTGTCCCCACTAATTGTGCACATAAAGGCAAAGTTTGTTTAGTTTGTTCCTTACACCTAGATGTAATAGGGGATCTCTGAAATTTTGTTTGAATTGCATTGAAGAGCTAAGTGATAGTCAGTAATTTAGAAGTATTCATCTGTGTAGTGTCTCATCCCTAGAGATAAAATGTTGAAATGTTTTACTGTGTTCCTTATCTATGGGAATTGTTATGGAGAATTGTTGAAGTGTCCTGAATTGAGAGGAAGGATGAGTTAGAATTTTGAGAGGACTACTCACCTTCCTTGAACCTTTATTACTCAATATTCAGCATCGGATTTCTTTATTGTGATTTTTTTCACACTCTGCAGAGCATCTGTTAAGAACATCATCAACTAGCCGACCTGCTTCTCTACCAAGAGTACCTGCTATGGAAAGTGCCAAGACCATCTCAGGTAATGACTTGTTTTGAAATTTTCCTTCCTTCCTTCCTCTCCTCCTCCTTCTCTCCCTTTCTTCTTTCCTCCTTCCCTCTCCTTCCTTGTCTCTTTCCTTCTGTTTTTCTTTTTTTCTGTCTTTCTACTGAAGATAGAATCCAGTACTGCTCACATGCTAAGCAAGTATTCTACCACTAAGCAATGTCTTTTGTTCCTTTGGTATTTTTGATTTTTGAGACAAAGCCTCACTGGGTAGTTCAGACCAGGCTTGAATTCACTTTGTAGCCTAGGCTGCCCTCAAACCCACGGTGCTCTCCTTGCCTCAGCTTTCTGAGTGTTGGAATTACAAGTGTGCACAGTAGCACTACACTTGGCTTCTTTTCTCCTTCTGAGATAAGGTCTCATTAATTACCCATGCAAGCCTTAAACTTGTGATCCTCCCATCCCATCCTCCTGAATATCTGAGCTTATGAACATGTGCTACCAAGCCTGGCTGAAATTTTCTTTTAAAAGTTTTCTCCAGAAGTTGTTAAATGCTTACAGTGTATCACATGACGTTGAAAATACACATTTATGCAAAGTCGATAGAGCCAGGAAAGAATATTTATCCTAAGGTGTCTCAGAGTTGATTTTGAAAGATTATTTCAGAGCATATTAAAGGGCTGGGGACTTAGCTTAGTGGCATAAGCGCCTGCCTGGCAAGCATGAGGTCCTGAGTTTAATCCCCAGTATGGGGGGAAAAAAAAACATAAAAAGCCTAAACCAAACACAAATCAAAGCATATAAAAAATATTTAGGGAAGCCAAACTTTCCAGTATCATAAAGACATCTTTAATGATGAATTTGTTGAGCTTTCTTTGTCTTCTGGAGTTAACTCTTCAATTTATCAATTGTTTATATTATTATTGATTGTGGCCTTTACTTAATAGGTCAACTATAAATTAAATGGCTACAAAAGGTGAAATCTCTGTAACCCAGTCTTTCCTTAGTTAATGTCATGCTTATACACGGAGTGAGCTAAATACAGCTTGCTTGCTTGCTTGCTTGCTTTGCTATTCAACATAATAGGATATTCATTTTTTTTCTATTTTCTGTCTGTCAGGACTTAGTACAATTTTTTTATGCACCGTCACAAGTCTTTAAAATAGTGAGAATTTTTGTGATCAAATAAAATTACTACCCCTCAGCCTTTTTCTGTGTGCTTTTCTTATAACAGAGTTTGTCAGATTCTTTTTCAGTCTGTTTCCTCCATTTCATATACAAATTCTGAGAGATTTTTTTTCATTCATTTTCCTACCATCCCACAGAAAAGAAACTACTGGCTTAAGACATTAAAATAACTAAAAATGAAAAAGAATATTTAGAAAATTATGCCAGAAATACACCAGCATTTCATTCTAAGTTTTTATAGTACCAGAAAACATTTGTCCCTGTTGGATCTTAAAAGAGCATCACCGTACTAATGCAGCATTCTGTGCTGCTGAGATCAACAGTGTTAGACAATAAAATGGTAGCAGTTTTTATAAATCAGAGAGGAAAAATCACTGTTGTGTAACATTGGTTACATTACAATCAGCCGTAATGGTACAATTAATGGTTCCTGTGGGTCGATCCTCTTCTGAGGTGACAAAGGATTGCCTGAAGTTGGGAACTTTGTCTGGTACCTCACTTCTCAAGTCTACTTAGCCTTCTCAAGTCCTCAGCACCTAACCGGGTGATACCCAATGCCACCTTGCTAAGAGCTGCTTTTGTTATTGCTATTATTAGAGGCCAAAGAGGCTGCTTCCACTTAACAGTTGTCAGGGATTTGTAATTCTGACAAGATACAATGTCTTAGATCATCAGATTTTCAAAATGGGACTTTCCTAAAATGTGGCTGCTGTTTCTCAGTAATTGACTTTATACCTATTTTGTCTCATTGATTTGTCTTTTAAAATGTGCCTTGGTGAGCCGGGTGTGGTTATGCAGTTCTGTAATCCCAGCACTCAGGAGGCTGAGGCAGGAGGATGGTTGTAAGTTTGAAACCAACCTGGACTACAAAGTAAACCCAAGGCCAGTTTGAACTACATAATGAGACCCTGTCTCAATAAGACAAAAAATAAACAAACAAACAAATAAAATGTGCCCTGACTCAGAATTACATATAGCCCTATAATGAAGCTTCTTTTCTTTTTGTCCTATTTAACTGTGTGTTTGGCTAAGTTCTAAAGGGATGTATTGATTTTAATTGTAGGTGTTGGTCAGGAAGGAACAGGTCCAGATACTGCTGTGGGTTTTAGTTGTAACTAAGTAGACAGTTACACAGTACTCACTGTGTGCTTGATAGGTACTATAGTAGTACAGTGATGGGGAAGACAGCTACACAGGGAAGGTGGGGTTTGGTGCAGATTTCAAATAAATAAATAAATGAATAAATAAATTCTTTCACAGATATTTTTCATGAAAAATTAAGATCCTTTCATCATCACTAATTTAATGAAAGTGTTAGCTTAACTTCCTATAAGTTAATATTTGCTATCCTTGGGATCTTGAAAAGAAAATATTTTAAAAATTGAAACTAAAATGTTTTTTGCTATAAAATGCAAAATGACTGTTCTTGCAATTAGTGACTCGACGAAGTAGTGAAGAAATGAAGCGAGACATCTCTGCACCTGAAGGAGCGTCACCAGCCTCTCTTATGGCTATGGGAACCACATCACCACAGCTGTCCCTGTCCTCCTCTCCCACAGCTTCTGTGACTCCAACTACCCGAAGCCGGATAAGGTGAGAACACTTAATGTTAGTGTTATCTCATGTCTACCTTCCCAGACTTTCAAGAGTAAACAATGAGCTTGTAAATAACACTATATTTTCTTTTTCTTTTTGTGTTACTAAATGTTGACTCATCTCTTCTCTGTATAGAATTCGACAGATGGTATAGAAGATACTGAACAAAATAAGAGAGTTTGTTCTCTTAAGTACTTGAGTATTTTTGTTTTTCACTAGAGAATGGTTGAACGTAAAAGTAAGTACAGGTTGAGCATCCCTGTTTGAAAATCTAAAATGCTGAACTTTTGGAGTACAGACATTATTTTCCAAAAGTTTTGGATTAGAAATGCTTAACTAGTAAGCCTGTGCAAATATTCTAAAATCCTAAAATCTCAGTAATCTCAAGCACTTCTGATGCAAAGCATGTCAAATAAAAGATGCTCAACCTGCATTATGAAATTTGAACCCTGCTAAGGATTTAGCTTGGTGGCGTAAGCGCCTGCCTAGCAATGAGTTTGTGAGTTCGATCCCTGGTACAAAAAAAAAAAAAGAAAGAAATTTGAACCCTGCGGGCTATGAGTAGAGTTAGAGGTTTCCTATAAATTGCAGCAGGACCTTGAGGGTTGTAAGTGGGGGAGGACATGACATTACAGGAGAGGTGCGTAACTTGAGCAAATACACAAACGAGGTAAACATGTGAGGAGTCAGGCATGCAGTGGATAGAGGGCACTGCAGATCCAGGGACCATAGGAGGTTGTATGTACTATATCAGGGGCAGCAGAAGAGAAAATACAATAGCCGAGGTGGGCATAGTGGTGCATGCCATGACTAAGGCAGGGGCATCACAAGTTCAGGCCAAACCTAAGTAACGTTACAGCTGAGATCCCATTTCAAAGTTTAAAGATAGATAGATAGATAGATAGATAGATGAATTGATGGGGCTAGGTCGGCATGGTGGTGCATGCTTGTAATCCCAGTACTCAGAAGCTGAGCCAGAAGGATCCCTGTGAGTTTGAGGGCAACCTGAGCTCCATAGCATGACCCTGTCTCAAAAAACTAAAAGAGGATTGGATGGATAACTCAGTGTAATGCCTTAGTTTCAGTCCCCAGTATTTAAAAAAAAAAAAAAAAAAAAAAAGATTGACTAACAGTGTATGACTAGATGATAGAATCTCTTTAAAATCAAATTGAGTCACTTCATTGAGGTAGAAGCAGTAAAGTAGGGTAAACATTTGTGTGAGAAAATTATTAAATTAGTATTCTATTTTGGACAGAAATTAGAGAAGCCAGCTAAAAGGTTATAGGAGTCTGGAACAGAGCCATCAAATCTGAACCAGGGTCATAACAGTAGAAAAGAGCTGAGGAGTGAGTTGGTTCCAGGAAATTTTTCAAAAGAAAAGATAATTTCAACAGCAGATTTTTTTTTTTAAATCAGAGGCACACAAAGAATGGGAAGAGAGATATCAAAGGTGTTTTTAAGTATTTAGGCTGGATGTTAGAAAGCATGATACAATATCAATACTTGATAAGCACCCTGAGTTCGATTCCCGATACCAGAAAAATAGTAGTAGTTGTTAAGCAATCCATGAAAATGTAAGTTTATGTTTTATTCAGTTATGTCAGAAACTATTTTAGACTAACAAGTGTTAAGAACTTAGAGGAAATTGATAAATATCAGAAATTTGGCAGTGTTTTTAGGGATGAGGAAGTTGTTTTAAGTATTCAAAATGGAAAGAGGGATAGTAAAGGGTTTTAGAAATTTAACTGTGTGTTAATTTCTAGGTTTGAAGATAAAATAAAATATTTAACTCTCATTCAAATTATGAACCTACTTTTAAAGTGCTACGGGGACCCAACCTCTGAGATTAGTGGTCCCATAGGTACTGTGTCTTATGACCAAATTGTCAGTATAGGGTTGAAGGAGCCTAGACCACTCTTGACTGTGTAGGGGAGGGACTGTCAGTGCTCCTCTTTGTGTCCTTCATGAAGGTCTCCCTGCCTTGTGCTTGTGCAGAGGGCGCTGGCTGGGAGATCTAACAACTACTCCTCTTGATTCCCCAACTTGGGAGCTGTTGATCTTCAACATGGCATCTCCTGGTCTTAGTTTCCACATCTTAGTATGAAGAAGTGGTGAGAAATCACTTCCTAGCTCCAGGGGACTCTTCTATAATTTCTCATTGTGTCCATATAGTTTTCTGATGCTTTTAAAGCTATTTTTATAGCAAAAGAGACCCTATATGAGCCAGAGTAAACCTTTCAGTTTGTTGTAATATTTTTATGTTTAGTATGACAGTTTTTCTGTTTTCTTCTTTTGTGTGGTTCTTTGTTTGCTGGATTTTTTTTTTTTTTGGCTTGCTTTTTATGTTCGTTTTCATGTCTTCTCTTTATTTACAGTGGCTGTTATAATAAACTTCTTTGAGCCTCTTGTACATTAGAAATCTGATATACTGAGATACAGACACAAAAGTATACTTCTTCAAGGTAGCAATCTCATTGCACATTGAAAAAAAAGTTTGGTATTTTGGTTTTGGTTCTAAAATAAATAAAAATTTGGTACTATTTCAGTGTACCCCTTCATTGAAGGAGCTTCAATTCTAAATGCATCCTCTTTGATTTCATAGCATACTTTGAAAGATGAATACTGACAGAATATGCCGAGGAGTACCAACATTATTAACTCTGGGATATTTATTAGTATGCTAAGTATGTGGAATATGTGGCTAGTGTTTTTGCTTTGCTTTATACTCACTGAAAAATAGATCAATTTTTAAAGACCAGGCTACTTGTCAAGGAATGTTTTACAAAGCAATGTCTTTCTCCAAGTATTCCTTAGTGTTCTGCCTCCAATGTAGCTGCGAAAGAAAAGATTTGATGCAGAATGAATATTGTATGTCCCCTCTGCCTCATCACCAGGGATGATTGCAAAATCTTTTTTATTTCACTGTCTGTTCTGTGGCAAGATGTTTATTTTGTCTACAAGGAAAAAAAAATGCCATAAAATACATTACATAGAATTTTTGAGATGAATTACATTCAATCAGTTGGTGGTGGTGCTGGGGATCAAATCCAGGTGCTGTTTTTGCTGGGCAAGCAGTCTACCATTTAACTGCATCCCCAAACCAGATGCTGATATTTTTTAACCCAAGCTTCAATAGTATGTCCATCGTATAGCAAATTCTGAAGTTCCTTGAGGGTCAGTGGTCCTACATTCACTGTTGATTGTCTAACACTTGTACATTCACTGTTAGAGTGCTGCTCCACACAAGATGACATTGGATGTGAGTCTACAGAAAATTTCCATTTCCTATTACTTTCGTTTTCTTTTTTTTTTTCTTTTTTTCTTTTTTTTAGACCGGGAATCAAACTCACGACCTCACACTTGCCAGGCAGGCACTTGTGCCACTGAGCTAAATCCCTGACCCTCCATTTCCTATTAAGATAAAACTCTAGGGCTAAGGATGTAGCTCAGTGATAGAGTGCTTGCATAGCATGCACAGGGCCCTTAATTCAATCCCAGTACCACACACACGGGAAAAAAACCCAAAAGCCCCCCAAAAACCAACTCTAACTCCCTACATACAATAGAATGTACAACTTGCTGGGCACTGTGGCATGCACCTGTGGCCCCAGCGCTCAAGAGACTGAGGCAGGAGAATCACTTGAGCCCAAAAGTTTAGGGCCAACCTGGGCAACCTTGCCCTTTGAGACAGGGCAAGACCCTGTCTCAAAACAAAACAAAACAAAACACCCACACTTGAGATGTTTTAGGGAAGTGATAAATGTTTTTTAATGTTTATTGCCATCTTTTTTGTCTGTCTTTATCTGCTTCTCCCAGTTGTGAGGCCCATGAAGGCAGGAGTTGTATCTTAGAATCCTCCATCTTGAATAATGATGCCCATTGTATTTATAGTAAGTGATCCCAAAACTTAAGAGATGATTAGGGAAATAAAAAGGAGTAAAATAAACTAAAGAGTATAGATAATGGAAGGATAAAATACTGAATGAAAGGCAGCCAAGGTGGTTTCAGATGGTGCCAATATCAGATTGTCTCCCACACTGTAGCCCCTTGAAATGCATACTCCTTTAATTGTGAATGTATTTGATATTAAGTATTTCCTCTTTCCCTGTGTATAGTGAGTAGAGTCTCTCCCTTCAGATATCAGAAGCCCCAGACGGCTACAGGTCTGTGAGGCCACAAACTAAAAATAGAAAAATCAAATGAAGAAAATGATATGTCTTGCCATTAAATGTTCAAAAAAATGTAAACTAATGATATATTCTTCTGGTGCTCACATAGAAAATATTTCATCTTTGGGCTTCTTGTTTTCACTTATCAGAGAAGAAAGGAAAGACCCTCTCTCAGCCTTGGCAAGAGAATATGGAGGATCGAAGAGGAATGCCTTGTTGAAGTGGTGCCAGAAAAAAACAGAAGGCTATCAGGTAGTCATTGGGTTCTTGTGTTCTCAATAAGTAGTTGATTTACCAAGTGCTAGGGTATCCTAACTCTCATCACATTGAAAATGACCCTTATACCAAATTTCAGGAACATTCTCAGAGTCAACCTTTCCAGAGTAGCCAGTCTTTCCAGTACTTTTTATTCAGCTCTTACAGCACTTTCTTAAGTCGAGATTGAATGCTTGTGTTGAAATATTTGGACTAAGATGAAAATGCATGTACCACTTAAAATTAATAGCTTAATTATATATATACATTCACATTTTTGTTGTATTTGATAACTTTTTAAAACATTCTCATTGTGTTTTGTCCTTTCATCATTTTATATCTAGACTGTTGTAATTTTCTACCATTTCCTCTCCTGCGTGTCTCTTAATATTTTATTCAGATTTTATTTTAAATGGTGTTACACACTACTTTGGAGAAGGAGTTCTAATTCCACACCAAATGAAAACTTCTAAAATGTATCCATCATATTGCTAAAACATTAGATTCCCAGTATCCTCACATAGTATTTTAGTTACAGAGACTTTTCATAGTTCACAGCTGGTCTTCTTCATGCTTTGCTATAAATATGCATCAGTACAACACAAGAAAGTAACTAGAATTTACTGTTCTTGGTCTCATCATAATAGCCTTCATCTCAAAAAAATGGCAAAAAAGGAACTGTAACATACACAGATAAGTCTCCACAAGAGGCAGTGAAGTAGTAGAAGAGCAAAGTAAGAAGTAAGAAAATTCCTAGAAAAATAAACACAGAATTTTCACGTGATCTGGCAGTTCCATCTCTGAGTATATACACAAAAAGACTTGAAAGCAAGAACTTAAAGAGATGTTTTAAATATACCCATGTCCATAGTAGCATAATTCACAGTAGTCAAAAGATAAAGTCAACCCATGAAGCAACCAATAAATGGATAGGCAAAATATAATATATTCATATACTGGAATATTTCTCATGCACACTCACATAATCAATCACCCGTAAAATGAAATCATTCCGTAAAATGAAGAAAATTCTGACAACATTCTGCAGTGTAACACCCTTAGTTACTTTTCTTCTTGCTGAGACAGAATATCCAACATCTAAAGTTTAGAGAAAGGAAGATTTATTTAGCTCACAGTTTGTGGAGGTTACAGTCCATAATCAGCTGGCTCTAAGGCGTGGCATGGCTGACAGGCATCACAGAGGAAACAGTTCATGCAGGCAGAAGGTAGGAAAACAACAACGGACAAGAAGCCCAGGCTACCAGGATTAGGGTGGTGCCAAACCAGTTGGTAGACTGATTTAGCATCCTTTATCCTAGCATTGCACCATGATCAGTTACATACCCTAGATTCAGGTACTTCTGAAAAGCCCCAACTATGGCTGCATGAAACGTTGGGGGAATATCTAGACACAAGCTGTAACAGCCACTATATACCAGCTAGTCCCAAAAGATATTTATCAGACACTCCATCCAATAGTAGCAGCAGAATATACTTACTTTTTTTTTTTTTTAAGAGTAGAATATATTTAGAGAGAGAAAAAAAGCTTCTGTCTGAAGAGAGACAGAAGGGGTCCCGAGCAGGTTACCAAGGAAGAATATACTTTTTTTCAGGTACACATGAACATGTCAGGATAAGTATATGTTAAGTCATAAAAGTAACATAAATTTTAAAAGACTGAAATTATACAGGTTTCTTCCATATTTTTCTGATCATGATGAAAAGAAATTAGTAATAACAGAAGAAAACTTGAAAAATTCATAAATACGTGAAAATTCAACCATTTACTTATAAGTAACAAGTGAGTCGAAGAATAGGTAGCAAGGGAAATTAGAAAATACTTTGAGAAAAGCAAAAATGAAAATTCATCGTACCAAAATTTATAGTAGTAAAATTTTGGCAGTTACTGGAAATAGTTTGCAGAGGGAAATTTATAGCTATAAATTCTTACTGTTAATAAGAAAAATTCAAGACAATAACCTAAATTTCCTCCTTAGAAAAGAAGGGGAACTAAAACAAACTAAACTCAAAGCAAGCAGAAGGAAGGAAATAGTAAGGATTAGAACAGAAGTGAAATAGAAAAACAAGAAAAATGATAAATGGAAAAAAGTTGATTCTTTTAAAGATATCAACAAAATGACAAATTTCATCTAAATTAACCAAAAATGAAAGAAGACTAAAATGACTAAAATCAATAAAAGAGGAGACTGGGTGTGGTGGTGTATACCTGTATTCCCAGCACTTGGGAGGCTGAGCCAGAAAGGTCACTGTGAGTTCGAGGCCAGTCTGAACTACATACACAGTGAGACCCTGTGTCAAAAAAACAAAAAAAAACCCATCACACAGGAGCATCACCAGCAGTTTGACACCAGCCTGAACTACGTGGCAAGCAAGACCCTGTCTCAAAAAACAAAAACAAGGATGGCAGGTGTCGTGATGCATTTCTCTAACCCTAGCACTTGAGAGGCAGAAGCAGAAGGATTACCATGAATTTGAGTTAACCTGAACCGTGTGAAGGAAAACCTGATCTCAAAAAAAAAAAAAAAAAAAAAAAGCCTTGGACTGTTCCCACGACGTGTCATTTGAAATTACATGCCTGTAATTTCAGCAATCTGGAAGGCTGAGGCAAGAGAATGGCAAGTTTGAAACCAACCTGGGCAGTTTGTTTCCTTGTTTTGAGATTAAACCTCACTATACAGTTCAGGTTGGCCTCAAACTTACTATATAGCCTAGGCTGGCTTCAAACTTGTGGTGATCCTTCTGCCTCTGCCTCCCAAGTGCTGGGATTATAGGCATATGCCACCATACCTGTCAGCCTGGACAATTTAGCAACTTTGTGAGAGCCTGTCTCAAAATTTTAAAGATTAAAAAACAAAACAAACAAAACAGCTAAGCACATAGCTCAATGAGAAGGCCTTGTGTTCAAAACAAAACTAGGGATGTAGCTCAGTGGTTGAGCACCTCTGGGTTCTCAAAAATGGGTCCTCAAAAATGGGGATGTGACTCAGTAGTTGAGCACCTCAATTCTCAAAAATGAGGAGAAAAAAAGATCTTGAAGTTTAATGTTATGTGGAGTTTGAATGTCAGCTCTGCTTCCTGCTGTGTAACTGCAGGCAAATTAGTCTTTCTTTTCTTCCTTTGTAAAATGGAGTAGTAACCAAGACTGGCATGGTTTTTATCAGGTATTATCTTAATAGATTACTTTTTTCTTCCATTATTATGTGTTTCCTTGTAAACTTTAAATGTGCATAGAATTCTTTTTAAATCGAGTAATTTTAATTTTATTCACTGATTGATTTTTGTAGTGCTAGGGGATTAATCCCAGGGCCATTCTATTATGGACTTACTTACCTAGCTCTTACATTTTTTTATTTGGAGACAGGATCATGTTAAATTGCTCAGACTGGCCCCAAACTCTTAATCTTCCTGCTTCAACCACTTTAGTAGCTGAAATTAAAGATGTAAGCCACCACATGTGTTTTATGCATAATTTTTAAAGTATTGCCCCAAAGTTCCCATGGAATGTTGCTATGACTGAAGTTTATTAAAAGGAGATAATGTAAGTATTAAATCAGTGATCTAATATCCCTTGATTCCATCCAATTTAAATTCTCTGATTCTGTGATCTTAGAATATTTACATTGTGTTATGTTGAAAAATGCATATACATGAATCAGTTATTTCAATAATTTTTAAGGTTTCTTTCATTTGCTTCGTGCTTATAGTACAAGAGGAAATATGCAAACAGAATGGTCAGTTGTACAAAAAGAAAACCCCTTTTGTGTACTGGACAGTTTCCTACAAGCCCAATTGTCCCCATTTGTACTAATGTGTATGTATGACTTTTTTGAAAGGAGGGTTACCTTTTATTTTCTATGAAAATATCTCCTTTTGTCCTTTAAAAGTAGATATGCTATGTTTTAAAATGTAAAGATCTTTTAAGTTAAAATCAGTCTGAAATGTATAATCTTTTTAAACTGAAAGATCTGGCCAGGAATTTAGCTCAGCAGTGTAAGCGCCAGACTGGCAAGCACTAGGTCATGAGTTTGATCCCTGGCACAAAAATAAACAAACAAACAAACAAACTGAAAGATCTGCTAGAGGTCTTATAGAAGTTCTCAAGAGCCATGTAATGAGTGCCAGATCCTTTTTCCTATTTAGCTGTGTAGATGTACATACTTATCCTTGGGTTCAGGCTTTTGGTCTCTTCCTGTGCACAATCTGCAGGAAAAAGCAGGTTGTGACATTTGACTAGCTGAGTCCAGCAGGGGCTGTTACGTGACACTTAGCACATAGTACTCCCACAGGCCCCAAATGTATCATTAATGTTTGGATCATGCATGCTTTATGTCGAAGAAGCTGTCTAATCAGCGGAAATAGATTCCCTAATACCCCTATTTTCTTTCACTAACTCTTTTAAAAAAAGAGTCATCCTAAAATTACTGTGATCACTGTAATTTCATTAACCATCCATTACAAAACAAGCCCTTGTGAGTTTGCCTTTTATCTAACAGATACATTTTTGTCCTTTAAATTGTGCACTGCCATTTATTAATCACTGAAGTTTTAGAATACTAGAATATTAGTGTTGAAAGGGCCTTGATGTTCTAAATTACTGTCATGTTAACAGATATGGTATCCCACATAGATAAATGATTGTCCAAGATACTCATCATGAATCCATGGCATTATACAAGCAACCTTTGTAAGGGTGGAGTCTTCCTTTCTTTTTCTTTCTTACAACTACTACCTTGGTTTGCAAGCAATTATATTTTAAATTTTGCTTTAAATATGCAGTTAATACTGATAAGTTTTCAGCTGATTATACTGAGAATTAATAATCACTGCCCTATTCCCTTACCTCTTTGAAATTGCTTTCCTGAGGCAACCACTTTTAATTCTGTAGCTGTTTCATTAGGGATACAATATAAAATTGATTATACAAGAGCAACCAACCAGGTAGTAGAGAAAATAATCTATCTTTTTCAGTAAACTTTTCTTATATTTTAAATTTTGTACGTAAGAGAATTTGGAGTGGTGGCACATGCCTGTGATCTCAGTATTCAGATAGGTGAGCCAGGAGGGTCACAAACTCAGGCTCAGCCTGGGGAAATTAACTAGACTCTATCTCAAAACAGAAAAAAGACCACGAATATAGCTGAATGCAAGGCCCTGGGTTCAGATCCTGTGAATGTTAAGATCTTCAGTCATATGTTTGTTTTCCTGTTCTGAAAAGACGAAATAGTATAATTGAAAAGCCTTGAAAGGTTAATTTGAGAGAGCTTCATTTTGAATGAAAAATCTCATTGTTTTCTGATAAAATGCCAGACCTAGAAATGGATTAGTTAAATCCGAAGGATAATGAAATCACTTAATCTAGTACAAAATAATTTTAATAAATGAACAAAAGGTTTCAGTATTGCTTGAGGTAATTTGATCTCAGACAAACATTGACAGTGCAATTTTATTGAGGGATGTGTTCCATTAGTGCATGAGCCAAAGAAGAAAAGATTGAGCGTTTCTTAGTAGAGATTAGAAGAATTAGAATTGATAGTTTTGAGGGGTTTAGAAGTCATGTTTGTGAAGTGCTATGGTTTACTTGCATTCTAGCATTTTTTCCCCTAATGTCAAACTTAATTCGTCAGTAACATTGTAAACTCTATGCAGTATCCTGGCTGTTTAAACATGAATAAAACTAGTGTGTATTTTCAGGAAGCATATGGCTAGGCTTCAAAATACACATCAAGCCCGAGGGTATAGCTCAGTGGCACAAGTGCCTGCCTGGAAAGTGCAAGGTCCTAAGTTCAATTCCCAGTACCAAAAAAATTTTTAAATAAAATAAAATAATACACATCAATAATTAAACTCAGTGTGGATTTTTGTTTATGGCAGTGATAGACTCTCACACCATACCTCTGCATACTTCTATTAAAAAAAAAAATCAAATGTAGTGGATGTTAAAATGTAATCAAAACGTTTATTTTCACAGTACCAGAGAGCTAAAAATTAGATTTCAAGTCTAACAAGCACTCTCAGCTTTGACTTAAGAATTCAAAATAACTATGCCTTGCAAATAAAGGTTGACTGGAAGTTTTGAGTTTGAAATTCAGGTTTAGAACTTTCATTTTATGGATGACAGTGGTCAACTGTTACTCTAATTACCTTCCAGAAAAAATTTGAAACCATTCTGGAGAAAGATGACATTATCTAACCTCTTAATAGCCTTTCAATACATAGGATCTTAGGGCTCATCAGAAATACCAGACATGCCAATAAGCTGGATCAAACGACCAAAATTGAATGACATAATGACTAATAGTAAAATAACTTCATATGATCCTGATATTGGAAGTAGGCCTTTAAAATGAGAGACAGAATATTACCAGAGAATTGGAAATTACAGTAGAATCAAATGGCAATTTTGGGTTGTGGTTTTGTCTTATTTTGCTTTTCGTTTTTGGGGTTTTTTGTTTGTTTGTTTGTTTGTTTTTGAGACAGGGTTTTCCTGTGTAGTTCAGACTGGCCTTGAACTCGTGACAGTCCTCCTGCCTCAACCTTCCAAGTGCTGGAATTATAGATGTGTACCACCATGTCCAGATAAATGACAGTTTTGGAGCTAAAAAAATACAGTAGTGTATCATTGTGTTTAGTCTCTCTTTTTGTACTGAGAATCAAACTCAGGATTTTGCACTTGCCAGGTAGCTACTTATGCTCCTGAACTGCATCCCCAGCCCTGTGTTAAATATCTTATTAGACACAGAAACGATGTATGAACTAAAGAGTTGCTCAATAAAAATACCCACGTGGTGGGTGTCAAAATGTAATCAAAACATTTGTTTTATAATTTTATTTATAAAATTATTTTATATTATTAAATTATTTATAAAATTATTTTATGTATTATTTTATAAATAAAGCGCTCAGTAATGAAAAGAAGAAAAATGCATGAGAGTATAGTGGATGTGTAGGAGACAACAGAAGTTTAATATGTGTAGTTGAGTACCAGGAGAGACTAGGGATTGATGAATGTGTCACTGTAAAAGTGCTTAAAAATCAAAGACAATGATAAAATGTTGAAATTGCTAGGGAAGAAAAGATTTGTGCCAGTGGAATCATATTAAGATGGTAGCTGTTCTCAGTCAATAATAAAGCAGAATTTGTCACCAACAAGCCCATTCTTAAAGAAAAATTAAAGGAAGTTTTCTAGCAGAAAAACAATTCCATAGGGAAATAAAATTTCAAAAAAGAATAAAAAGCAAAGAAAGGAGTAAATATGTGGTCATGGTTTTGATGCCCAGTAACATATGCACATGTGCACGTACACATACACACACACACACACACACACACACACACACACACACATACACATACACACTGACTCACACTTAAAAAAGAAGGAAGCAGCAGAAGGTGAGGGAACAAAGAACTAAGAGACTGTAGATTCAAACGCAGATATGTTAAAATCACATTATAGGTACATAGACTGAACATTCCAGTTAAAAGGCAAAGAGTTTTCAGATTTAAAAACAACAAACCCAGGCATTAAATGCATAGAATGGAAAGACTGAAAGAAAACTCTCCTAATTTCAGACATAAATAAACTTCACAGGAGGAGATAGTGTCAGAGACAAAGATGGGCATTTCATAGTGAAAATGGATCAAAACAACAATAACCAAGTAGTACTGGAGAACAAAGTCAGAAGACTTACACTGTTTAATGAGATAACTTTACAGACACTTACAGCATGTCATAAATTCATATACATCTCATACATAGCCCTGAGATACATAAAGCAAAACTGGTGTTTTTGTTTTGTTTTGTTTTGTTTTTTGGTACTGGGGATCAAACTCACGACCTTGCACTTACCAGGCAGGCATTTATGCCACTGAGCTAAATCCCTGGCCCCATAAAGCAAAACTGACAACTGAAAAAAAGAAAGGCATATTTGGAGATTTTAACGCATCTGCCTCAGTAACTCCTGGAAGAAGCAAATAGAAATTTATTAGCACTACAGAAGCTAATATTAATAATGTTAACTAATTCATTCTGATAGCTATATAAAACACTGCATATGATAACTGCAGATTGTACATTTCTTCCCATTTGTCAAAACTGGTCACATTCCAAATCTTCTAGCAATATTTAAAAATTTAAATGAATTAAAATCCTTTAGAGTGAGTTTTCAAAATGATTGTAGAAAGTATGTAATTTCAATAGATGCAGAAAAGATAATCAGTAAAATTCAGTATCTGCTCATTTTTTAAAAAACATGGAACAAATTTCTAACAAAGTAGGAAGAAGAGGCAACTTTTGTAATCTGATACAGGGTATCTACAAAAAATTGTAGTGGACATTAAGCTTATTGAAATATTTCTTCTAGACATGAGGAAAAAGACAAGACCGTCTGCTGTCATTATGTTTTCTTAGTGGTATCCTGAAAGTCCTAGCCAGGGCAATAAGGCAAAAAGAGAAATGAAAGAGTATAGAAAGCATATAGTGACTGGAAAGAAAAGACATATATGGTTATTAGGTAGAAATTATTTATTTGCAGACATGATAATTATGTAAGAAGTCTTAAAGCTGCAAATAAAATATTAGAATAACAATTTAAATGTTAAAGATTGTATTTACATTTTAAAAATCATGTGAATAAAACCAATGAAAAATTTATACAACAAAAAGCCCTATAAAATACTGGAAGAAATGAGCCCTTTGTAAAAATTTTGAGACAGTTTGGCCGAATTGCTCAGACTGGCCTTAAACTTGTGATCCTTCTACCTCAACCTGTCAAGTAGCTGAGATTATGGGCATGTACCACTCAACCTGGCTTAAAATACTTTTTGATTACTCTTGAGTGTTAGTGCTGAATCAGTCCTGGTGGCACGTCCCTGTCATTCTAGCACTTTTGGGAAGTTAAGGCAGGAGGATGGCAAATTCGACTCCCTCCTGGGGAATTTAATGAATTACAGTGACGCTATCTCAACATAAAAAAATTATCAATATAAAAGACCTGAGTTCAACACTCAGTACACGGGGGTGGAGGGGAGTGCTGGAAGGAACTTTGAGGATCATTAGATTAACCCCTGCCTGAGAAATTCTCCTTGCCTGGACATAAATGCATGTAAGATGGGCCAGTGTAGCCCCTAGACTTTAGTCACCTTCTGCCTTCATAATTTTACAATCATCAAGTTTAGTGTATTCCGTAGTATACTGTTACTTTTCTTCATCATACGTGGAATTGCTGTGATATAATAGTTTGATGTGTAGTTCAATTTCTTTCTAAAAGCTACCAAAAGAACATATGACAAGCCAGGCAGAAGGCCCATGCACCTGAAATCCCAAGTATCTGGGAGGCTGAGGCAGAAGAGTCACTTGAGCCCAGAAGTTTGAGGTCAGCCAGAGTAAAATAATGAGACCCCAGATTGGGGGAAAAACATTAAAGAAGATGTAGGAAAATCATTATGTTCATTATGATGAACATTATGTTATTTATGATGAACATAGGAAAAGTATTATGTCATTATGTTCCAAATCTTTTATAAGATGAGTGGATAAATATAATCACAGTCAGAATACCAGTAGGATTTTCTTTTTAAAAATGGGCATAGGTAAATTAATTTTAAAAATTATATGAAAATACACAGGGCCATATAACTAAGGCAGTCACGGAAAACAAAGTTAGAGGGCTGGGATAAAGCTCTGTAGTAGAGAACACTTGCCTGGAGTGCTGGTGGCCCTATTTTTTATTTCCTCATACCGCGAACAAGTCAGAAACAAAGTGGTGCATGCCTGTGATCCTAGCACTCTGGGAGGCTAGGCGGAAGAAGAATCACAAGTTCAAGCTCAGCCCGGCAGCTTAGCAAGAACCTATCTCAAAATAAAAAATTAGAAGATGCTGAAGACATAGCTAGTATGAAAGCACTCCAGTTCAATACCCAGTACTACAAAAATAAATAAGTAAATAAAGAAAAAACAACCAAAGTTAGAGGATTGACTTTACCCAGTAAGATGACTTCATGGGTACTTTATAAAAATGAGGCTATCCAGCAGCCAGTAAACCACTAGAAAAAACCCTCAACATCATTAGTCATGAAATTATAAATGTAAACCACAACGAGCTACCACCACAGGAATGACAGTGTGACTCCTATTAATTGATACAGAATGATTTAATATTTAAAGGACTAATAATAAGTATTGGCAAGGAAGCAAAAGAATAAGGACATATGCACACTACTGATGAGGATGTAAAATACGCTGTCCAGTTTGAACATGTGGGCAGTACCTACTAAAGTTAAATATTCACATGCACTGTGAATAAGCAGTGCCACCCTCACATGTTTACCCAACAGAAATGAATGTTTACCTGAAGGCAAGTATGAAATTGTTCATGTTCTTCATCAGAGTCAAAAGTTAGAAACAACCCAATTACGTATCAAGAGGTGAAAGGGTAAATAAATTGTGATATTTAGGGTATTTTAAGGAAATATAAAAGAACAAACTGTTGCAACACACAGCAGCATAAATAAATCTGACATAATTTTGAGCAGAAGCAGCCTTATATATAAGCGTGAAAACTGTATTGTTCAGTGTAAATGAAGCCCCAAAGATGGCAGGATTAATTTACTATATGCCAGTCAAAGGTGATGCTGCACTTGTGTAGTTCTAGCTACTCAGGAGGCCAAGGTAGAAGGATCGCTTGGAACCACAGGTGTTTGTTTTTGTTGTTGTTGTTCCTTTAAGTCATGGCATGGAACACAAAGTGTCACGCGTGCTAAGCAGGTACTCTACCATTAAGCTATGGAGATCAGCATGGCAAAATAGCAAGGCTGTCTCACCAAAACAAAACAAAAACTAGAAATCATCTGTCGTAATAGTAGTCATCTCTAAGTTGATCAAGGGATGCATTCTGTGATTTTAATATTTTATATATTGATCTGGGGGTTGGCTATATGGCATATTCATTTTATTGAAAGTCCTTTTAACTACACCTAACATTTGTATACTTCATTTAAATTATATGGTGGTGCCTCGGTTCATGAACTTGATTTCTTTCTACGATTTTGTTTGCAAACTGAGTTGGATGAGATCTAAGTCACATTCAATGTTTAGGTTCAGTGTTGACTTTATGGATGGGGAAATTTGATTCAGTCCAGTTTGTGACCAGAATCATGGAGAGAATTGAGTTGTGAACTGAGGTACCAGTGTACTTAAGCGAAAGTCTCAAAAGAAATTTTTATTTGGAATGGTCATGAATGTTGTTGCCTCACTTATTTGCAGTTTGGAGATTTTTATATCGCGTTTCTGGTCTTTAAACTTCTCCATTTATTTCAGACAAATCATTAGGCTTCATTATATAAAACATAACTTATAGTGTACTATATACTGTATTAATTTTCTATAGTCATTTTAATAGATTACCACAGACTCAGTGGTAAAATGGCACAAATGTATTACCTGACAGTTCTGTGGATTAGAAGTCTAACCACAGGTCTTACTGGACTAAAATCAAGGAGTCAGCGGAACTGTGTGTCAACAGAGCTGCTTTTCTGGAAATTTTAGAAAGAATCTGATTCCTTGTGTTTCCAGGTTTTCCATAGTTCTTGACTTCTAGTCCTGCCCTACATCTTCAAATCTGGTTATAGCAGCAGTCTTTCTTATACTGCATTGCTTTATTAGGTTGCTTTTAAGGACCCATGTGATTAGATTTGGTTCACCTGGACAATCCAGGATCTTTTCCTTGACCTTAAAATTCCTTAATCATATCTGCCACGTAAGTCTCTTCTGCCATGTAAGATAAACATAGCCCTAGGTTCCAGGCATTGTCATCTTTGTAGGCCTAGCACAGATACTTACATAAAGATAATTTTATAAATTTGGTGTTGAGTTTCTAAGGCTTAGTCACGAGGGTTTTTTAAGTGACTTTCTTGAGTTTTAATTCATGTACAGTTCGCCAGTTGGTTTTTCTGTGTGAGTTAAATTAAACAGTGAATTTTAGGGTGTTTTCACCATCTCACAAATGTTATACCTCTTAGCAATCATTCCACATTTCCTCCCAATACGCTTTAGCCCTCAGCAACCACCTTAGATTCGCTTAGACATTTCATGTAAATGCAGTGTGTTTTTAGTCTTTTTGTGACTGCCTTCTTTTCCTAGTATATTTTCAAGGTTCACCATGTAGCTTGGTCAGTAGTTCATTCCTTTTTTATGATTGAATTAATATTTCATTGTATCAGTATTTATCACATTTTATTCATCAATCGATGGTCATTTGGACTGTTTCCACTTTGGGCTATTAACAATAATGCTGCTGAGAGCATTTGTTTATACCTTTTTTATATAGATGTTTTCTCTTGTTTTTGTATGTAGAATTGCTGGATCATGTGATAATGATGTTTAGTTCTTTGAGGAACTGCTAAACTATTTTCTCTATTAGCTGTCTCATTTTACAGTCCTACCAACAATACTTATAAAGGTTCTGATTTGTCCGTGTATCCACTAACACTTATTACCTACCTTTGATTCTAGCTTTCCTAGTAAATGTGAAATGACACCTCACTGGTTTTGAATTGCAGTTCTATACTGACTAATGATGTTGAATGCCTTTGCATATGCTTATCAATCAGTGTATATCTTCTTTGGGAAAATGTTCATTTGGATCATTTGACCAAGTTTTTTCCTATTCTAATACTAGTCCCTTATCAAATAAATGATATGCAAGTATTTTCTCCCATTCTGTAGATTTATCTTTTTATTCTTTTGACAGTGTCCTTTGAAACACAAACGTTTTTAATTTTGATGAAATACATTTGTCTGTCTTTTGTTTTCTTCTGGTATCGTGTCTAAGAATGCCTTATCTAACTTAAGGTCATTCCTTAAGTGTGCTTTTCTCTAGGAGTTTTATAGTTTTAACAGAAGTTAAACTATAAGTCAAAAGATAACTTAGTGCTAAGATCTGTTTTTCGTTTGTTTTGTATAAGGTATAAGGGAATGATATAGCTTTTTTTTCGTATGTAGCTATCCAGTTTCCCCAGCACCATCAATTGAAAAAACTGTTCCTTCCCCTTAAGTAATCATGGTAGGTTTGTAAAAACAAATTAACTGACCATGACTGTGAACATACAAACTTCTATTTTTATATTCTCAGATCTCTAAGGTGTGACGAGAGGATACCAGGGATTGAACCCAGGGTCTTGTGCATACATGGCAAGCACTGTACTGCTAAGCTACATCCCCAGCCCCTTGATTTATTTTTATAATTTTGTTTTTAGTATCAAGAGCTATTAATTCTGTTTGGGAGAGAAGGATTCTATACATTTTCTGAATACATTTTGTTTGGAATGTTTCCATCTGTGTTTATAGGGAATATTGGTCTGTATTTTTCTTCCTTTATAAAATCATAATCATTGTTTGATATCAAAGTAATGTTGACTTCAATAAGTGAATTCTTTAGAATTTTCTCTTGAAGACAGAGAATGTAGTAGAGCAGTTGACTAGCATTTGCAAAACCCTGCATCTGTTTCCAGTACCACAGAGAAAGAGAGAGAGAGAAAGAGAGAGAAATATGAATTTCCACTTCTTCAGTTTTCTGTAAGAATATGTAGAATTTCTTTCTTAATTTTAAGTATTTGTTAGAATTTCCCAGTGAAGCCTTTGGGCCTACAGTTTAATTTGTGGGAATGTTTTAACCTATGCATCTGATTTCTTTAATAGATATAAGGCTATAAATGTAGGATTGTTTGGATACCCAATTCTTTATGAGTGAGCTTTAGTTTATCTTTCATGGAATAACATTCTTATTTGTAGGTTCTGTTGTGTCATCTCCTCTCTTCTTCTTGATTCTATAATTCACATATCCTCATTTTTCCTAAATTAATTTTCCTAGAGGTTTATCATAATTATCTTTCAGAGAAAAATTATTGATTTTTGGTTTTGTTCTATATTTTTGTTTTCTATGTCACTGATCCCTGCTCTGATCTTTATTTTCTTTCATTTGCTGTTCTTAATTTCCTCATGAAAAGTTGTCTTGATTTGAAGCTTTTCTTCTTTTTACTACAGTGTTATAAATTTCCCAAATGCTGCTGTATTGGCATCCCCCATTTTAATCACATTATGTTTTTATTTTGATTCATAATACTTCCTAATTTTCCTTTTGATTATTTTTATTCACCCATGGGTTATTTGAAGAATAGTTTCCAGATACTTGAGGATTTTCTAAATACCTTACTATTATTGATTTCTAATTTAATTCCATTGTTTTTAGAGAACATACTTTCTGTGACTTGTATCTTTTTAAATTAAGATTCATTTGGGAGCTCAGAATATTGTCTATCTTGTTAATGTTCCATGTGCTGTTTGAAAGAATGCGGAGCTGTTGGTGAATGTTCTATTAAAAAAATGTTAGATCACATTGGTTAAGAGTAGTGTTCACATCTTCCTGTCGTTTTTTGTCTACTGACAAAAATTGGTTGTGAAGAGAATGATATTTAAATCTCTTAACTTTTGTGGATTTCTCTATTTCTCCTTACAGTACTAATAGGTTTTGCTTTGTTTATTGTGAAACCTACTGGGTCATAAATGTTAAAAATTATGACCTCTTGAGAAATTTACCTCTGACATGAAATGACTTTCTTTATCCCTAATAATATTCTTTGCTCTGAAATCTTTTGGATGATGATAATGTGGCCACTTTAGCTTTCTTTTGATTACATTTTACATGGTATGTTCTTCTAGTATGTTTCTTTTAGGTGACAGATAGTTGATTATTACTGTTTCCAAGTTATTTTCTCAATGACTTAAGGCTTATTATGTGAATCTTAACATAGTTTACATAAAGGTTTTTCTGACTTAATTTGGTTAAACACAACTTTGCTTCCAGTACAGTTTCCATTCCTGAACTTCCTTGATCCTATTACATTGATTACATTTATTTGTGTTATAAACCCAAGTACAATATTATAGTTAGTGCTTTGTGCATTGTTACATTTTTTTAAAATTTAAAAAAGACTGGGTTTGGTGAGGCCCACCTGTAATCTCAGCATTCTGGGAGCCTGAGGCAAGAGAATGACAAGTCTAAGCCTAGCCCAGACAATTTAACCAGGTTGTATCTCAAAGTAAAAAGGGCTGGGACTGTAGCTCATAGGTCAGTATGAATGCCCTGGATTCAATCCCCAGTAATAGGGGATAAAAATAGAAAAAAAAAGATGAGAACCTTTGTAGGCAGAAAGGCTACACTCTTACCTAAAGCTTTAAGCTCCTTTTCATGAATGATACTTTTTAATTTTTTATTTGCTTTTGATCAGTTTCCAGTGCCCTAGCATGTTTTTTTTTAATGTTTTGTCCTATTTTATGTTTGTTTCTTACTAAAAGGATTTGTGTACCTCTTAGTCTCACCACTCCTAAAAGTGTCCTACCATGCCTCATTTTGGGGTTCTTTTTCCCCTCAGCCCTCTTTGGCAAAGCACAACAGAGGACACTTAACCCTTTTCTCCCAAGAATGTGTCCCTGTAGTTGAGTCAAAGCAGTGAGAACTAGTGGACAGATAATAATAACTCAGTCTTTTACTACTTCCTCTGTGGTAATAGACTGTCCATAAACAAATAAGAGAAGTTCTCTTTATGTTGTATTGAAATGTTAGGTGTGACACTTGCTACCTGCATAACCCCAACATGAGACCGGCACTTGGTATTAGCCACACTCCTTTAGGTCACTGCTCATTCCTAGCATTTTAAAATTTGTCAACTGAATGAGTTCTCTGTGTTCCGGTAACTCTCCTAACCTTAAGAGATTTCCCCAGAGCTCTGGTTCTTCCTGGTTACCATATGCTGAAAGAGACAAGGGAATAGCAAGATGACTCTTCACACAACTCTTCATGTGTGCAGTAGTGTCATTCTTCCAATCCTTACTCTTTTTTTTTTTTTTTTTTTTGGCGCACATGGCAGGAGCGGGGGATTGTTGTTTCTTGTTTGTTTTGAGACAGAATACTTCTCCTCCTCTGATCCAGTCTTCAGTTTCTCCTCCCCTTTCCACCTTCCTAGCATCGTTACAGACTTATGACTTAAGATGAGGGAAGGTTAAATGAAAAAGATTAGGGAAAGCTAAGAGTTCTGCCAGTAGATAATCTATAGTTAAATAATGCATTAAAAATTCCTGATAGTCAAAGAAAAGCTTAGTTGGTTTAATTTCCTCTTCTAAAACTGGAATCTTAGGTCACAGGAATGGTTTCCTAGAATTTAAAAAAAAAAAAAGGTGCAGGCAGTAGATAACGGTTTTGATTGGAATCAATCTAGGTTGAAAGTTTAAATCTTTTCATTTTACATTGTCATTTTGTGTGGAAATCGAGTATACAGAAAGCTCTAATTGTTCGTAAATACTACTCTGTCCAGGGGTTAAAAATACTTTGAACAAAGGGTAGAAAGAATGGCTGGCTTTATAGTCCCACCCTTTTGTGCACACTCACAAGTGCTCCACAGTGAACCATTAAAAACTACTGGAGTGCAGTCAGTCTCTGCCCTAACAGTGACAAGACATCTTCATCAAGAGAGCTTACAGCAGTAGGACAAGAACTTCACATTTCTATAAACAGCCACCAGGGAATAAAAAGAGTTTGTATTTCAGGGCTTTTCTTGGGACTGTGTGTTTTATACACAGCAGAGGTTAGATGATGGCTTTTTGGTCACAGTGAACTGGAAGAGCTGTTTCCTGTTTTCAGGGGATTCCTTTTAATGCCAAATGTAGCAGCTGGGAAACAAAGTTTTCCCAGAAGCAAATGTACTTACTGCATTCTGTTTAAACATTATTTTGACAACAACTCTTTAACTCTATTTCTAGAAATATCAGGGCTATAATTTCTTAATCAGCCTCTTAATGCCATTAACCATAAATTAGTTTGATCAGTTTTTAGCGTGTCGGAGATGAAACTACTCAGTTAAGTTTTTCCTTCTCTGACTGACACAAATTAAAATTTCCTGCTTAGGTGAAGAAGTGGGAAAATTATATGTATTGGTCTTAAACGATGATTTTCTCTTTCCTCATTGCAGTCATCTTTCAGAGCTACGTTTGGGGTCCATAAATTTAGAAAAACTACTCAGTAATGGAACCCCTCTGGCTGCTTAATAGAGGCCTAGTCTGGACACAGCAAGAGTGGCTGTGTAGATATAAATACTGTGACTTTATTTAAAAAAAAAAAAAAAAGACAGGCTTATGGAAGTTTCAGAGGAGACAGATGCCTGAGGAGTTTGAATGGCATCCTAATGTGTGTTTCTACTTATCACAAAGTTCTATTCCTTTGCTGTGTATATTGTCTCCATTGTAACTCCCACCTACAATGTCTACTAAATACTGTATAATGTTTTAGTTGCCAGTACTCTTGGTTAGCTTTAAAATAATTGTCTGATAATGCATTTCCTTAGATAAACCATAACACATTCTATCAGCACCCAAAATTTCATTCTCAGAAGTAGGGAAGAAGCTAAGTTTGTCACAGCCTCTAGAAATCATGAAGACTAGGGCTTGATTTCATGGGAGAGGGACCTTCAGTCAGAGAGGCGACATGGTTGCCTGTAACCATACAACTGGGTCTCCAAGGTCCTCCACCCAGGCTCTTTCTGTTGAGTAGCGCTCCTTCCCAGCCATGTCCCTAGCATTTCAGTAAGTTTCCGTAAGTAAGTATTTTTATTATGAGTAATGCTGAGAAGTAGAAATCAGATAAGTAACATTTTCAAGAGCTGCTTAATTATTTTACTAAAAGCAGAATTATTAAATTGTCTAGGTCAAGAAATCTTTTTATGTATCATTGCAAATAGTATGCATAGTCCTTTACTTTTTACATCATGAGAAATGATTTTTTTCTTCCTCGTCTTCTTCGAATGGGATGCCAGCATAATGATGTGGCATCTGTAGAGGAGTTGAAGTTTGATAGGTTGATTTCATTATATACATGGTTGCTCTGGAGTTTTGTAAATGAATTTGCCTGAGGTCATCCTGCCAATTTAGGCGACCTCTCCATTTGTAGAAGCAGGTTATTTATAAAGCTGCCCTGTTGCAGCCTCCTGATAAATAATTATGGAAAGGGTAATTAGCCATTAGACACTGTTGGGAGGTGGAAAGAGAAACTAGTTTCCTTTCTGAACGTGCTGTTTCGATCCAAGAGAGAGGAGGCTGGTCTGCTTATCTGTAAGCATCACCCAAAACTTACTGGCTTTAAATGATGACAGCATCTGTTCAGCTCATGAATCTATTCTTCGGGTAAGACGTCATGAGGATCTCATCTCTGCTCCACTCAGATTCATCTGAGGCGGTTCAGTGCTCTCGGAGGCCGGAGTCTTCTGTTGGCTCCCGCCCTCAAATCTGGCAAGTGATGGTGATTATTGGCCAAGACTTTTCCTGGGACTGTGGCTGGAGCATCGAAACATAGTCTCTCTTCCACAAGCCAGCTTTCGAAGGGCAAGTATCTTGAGAAAGAGACAGGCAAAAACCATTTCACCTTTTGTTACCTAGTAATCTTTGAAGCCATGCAGTGTCTTTGCCAACTCTTTTTATCAGGCAGGCACAAAGGCTTCCTTAGTTATAAGAGAAAAGCACGTGCATACCACCTCTTGATGGGGTATATAGCAAGGCTCTAAAGAGAAGAGAATGTGGCTAGAATACTGCTGTGGTCATTTTTGGAAAATCTAGTCTGTCCCATTGACCATGTAAGTAATGTCTCTTATGTAAGTAATTAGAGAAGCCAGTAATGGATTGGCCTAACACAGCCTTAAAAGTGACTTTGCCTCACAAGGAGAGGGAATTTGGAGGGATTAAACAATACAAAAGTAAGAACAGATATTCAGGGGAAGCATTCTACTTCACTCTAGCTGGATATGGTATGTTTATATCTGTAGAACTTTGTAGTAAATTACCTAAGATGTAGCTTGTGTCCTGGAACACATCAGGGGGGTGGCCCTCCTTTTTAGAACCTCCTTGGGATGTCTCCCACTAGATACCACCTTTTCTTCAAGCGTATCTGGCCCTACCATGGTTTAAACCTGTCTACATCCAGTTCTAAATCTGAAAGTAAGTAAAAGGTTTGAAAACTGGGAGTTTATGTACAAGATAAATGTGTATGTAGCCCTGGGCTGCCCTAAAAAATAAATGTATTTATACAATTAACATGTAACAAGCTGCATAGATTTAAGGTTTACAATTTGGTAACTTTTGATATTTAGGCCCCTATGAAGCTATCACCACAAGATGACAAAAATTTCCTTGTGCTCTCTGTACTCCTAGATCCTGCTTCTCACCCTTCATCCCCAGGCAATCATGGGTCTGCTGTCACTGTTGCTCTTTGTAGTTTTTATAATTTTTTATAAGTGGAAATAATAGCTGTATAATTTGGAAGGATTCTGGCTCCTTTCACTTAGCATAATTATTTTGGGATTCAGTCATGTTGTTTCTATAAATAGTTTAAAGTCATCCCCCCTCTTTCTTCCCTGTGTTGAGAATGAAACCTAAGGCCCGATGTGTGTACTAGGCAAGTGCTTTGCTGCCGAGCTGAGTCCCCAGCCCCCATTTTCCTTTTTGTTCTGGAAAGTAGTCCATGTTACATATTTAGCTAGTTTGTTTAGCTGTTGAAGGGCATTTGGGTGTTTGCAGTTACTGCTTACTCTTGAGTACAACTGCTGTGAACTTTCACATGCAATTGTTTATGTGGTATCTTCATCAGTTTGGGCTGTTATAACAAAGTAGCACAGACTAGGTGACTTATAAACAAAGGAGATTTATTTCTCACAGTTCTGGAGACTGGAAGTCTGAGATGAGGGTGCCAGATAGTCGTGTTCTTGTGAAGTCTGTCTCCTAGGTTACAGGCTACCATCTTCTTATATCCTCACATGGTAGACAAGAAGTAAAGTGAGAGAGCTGCCGCCATACAGGGATGTAAGCAATCCTCTCACCTCACCTGAGCCTCCCAAGTAATTGGGACTCCAAGCATGTGTCACCACACCTGGTTTAGGATCCTTTTTATAAAGATGCTACTCTTTTGAATTAGTCATCTCTCAAAATCACACCAAATCCTATCACCTTGGAGGTGGGGTTTTTAATATATGAATTTTGGGGGTAACAGGAACATTCAGTCTATTGCACATGTAACGACTTGTCTAAAAAGTGAAATGGTTGAATTATTTAGTAGATGTCAGTTTAACATTTCAGGTAGCTGCCAAATTGTCTTCCAAAGCAGCTATACCATTTTGCTTTCTCACTAATAATATAGAAGAATTCTAGTTCTTTTACATCTTCACCAGGTCCAAATGTGTAGTTCCTAATCTTTAAAAGGTATAAAATGGAATTAAGCATTGTTTTATTTTCTATTGCTTAATAACATTATATTGAACATCTTTCCTTTTTTTTTTTTTTTTCTTTTTGGCCTTTTTGAGGCAAGGTCTCTCTGTATAGTTTAGGTTGGCCTTGAATTTGCTTTGTAGCCCAGGCTGGCCTTGAACTCATAGTGATCGTCCTATCCTGCCTGTGTCTCCCGAGTGCTGGGATTATAGGCATGTGCCTCCATGTTTGGCTATCTTTTCATATTTCAATTTGCCACTGTATGTCTTTTTTGAATTTTCTGTTCAGATCTTTGCTTATTTGCTTGTTTCATATTATTCATTTTCTTTGAGATTTCTTTAAATACTTAGAGTTCAAGTCTTTCTGACATGTATGATTTGTAGATATTTCCTTACAATTTGTAACTTCTTACTGTCTTAACATTATCTTTTGAAGCACACAAGTTCTTAATTTTAATAACATCAATTTATAAAATTATCTTTTTTCTCCAAAGCATATATACTTTTGGTATTATATATAAGAAATGTTTGACTACTCCAGTATCAAAGATTTTCTCCTAAAAGTTGTGTATATTAGAGCTGGGCATTATGGCATGCCTGTTAGGGCAGAAAAAGGAAAAAGGAAAAAGCCCTTTATTGCGGGCACGAGAGGACTGCAGAACAGTACAAGGTCCCTTCAAGGTGGACAAAGAAGTGGCGGGCTTTTATTAGGTTTGACAGGGAGTGTAGTTTGAAGGTGTGGGCAGAATGATATATTGACAGGTGGTTGAGGAATTGCTGGCATGCGCATGAAAAGTGGAAAGTTCAATTTCGATTTAGAAGAAGAACATGGAAGTCAGTATTAAAGGGACATGCTGTCACTCTAGGTTCCAGTGCCATGTTGGGCACATCCTGCCACACTGAGCCTGGTAGAGCTTCACCTGGGCGAAACCCATCAATACCTATAATCCCAGCAACTCAGGAGGCTGAAGCAGGAAGATCGCCACAAGTTTGAGGCGAGCTTGGACTACATTGTGCAAGACCAGCCTGAACTACATAGATGATCTGCCTTAAAAAAAAACTTTTAAAAATGTGTCTTGGGTCTGCGCTCCATATTGAGTTCATTTCTGTATATGTATATATTATATTAGGTGAACTTTGTGGCCTATGGACTCTTATTTAAGTTGGGGAGGACTGCATGTGATACAATGATTTAAGAGCAGTTTGAAGGTGGCATGGTCACATTAATGTGTACAGGATGCCCCGTAATACAGAGAAAGACTATAGGGAAAGGGAGAAGACCTGTGTTCCCCAAGAGAAGGATGTTTCATCAGACTCCATGATGGCTGCTCCAGAATGGAGAGAGTAATAGGAGGAACAGTTGTATTAGAGATATTTTAGTAGATTGCAGATGAATGAATATTTGGATCCCTGTTGTTATAATACACTATGCTTTTCATCTTAACTATGACCTCCCCACTGCCCACCCCTATGTCTATACTAGAGATTGAACACAGGGCCTTGCACATGCTAGGCAAATGCTCTACCCTAAGCTACCTGCCCAGTCCTATTATTTTTATTTATTTATTTTGAAGCTGGCTCACTGAATTGCCCAGGCTGACTTTGAACTTGGATTATCCTGCCTGAACCTCCCAATTCTGGCTTCCTCTTGGCATTCTTGAGAGAAAGTTAATTGTAGAGAAAAACAAAGCTGTGATCTTGTTGGGCTAGCTGTTAGACCTGCAGGGTCCAAGTAGGGCAAGATGCTGCTCTTGGCCTTGGTGTCAAGTGATGGTGATTTCTGAAGTGTGCGCCTTGTGTGGCAGGAGGCTCTCGCTATATGCATCTTTGTAATACTGTCATTTGAGCATCTCTACCTCTGAAGAAGGTATTTTTGCTCTAAATCAGTTCTCAAGTAAATATTTAACACTTCTTGTGACCAGCAGAGAGGTAATTAAATATAAGGAGTAATATCATGTAATCCAGAGCATGACCTTTGTCCTCAAGAACTTTAAAACTTATTTCTGAAGCATAATATTATTTCTATGCCTTTTCCTGGGCATAATTTAACATGTCCTTTTTTTTTTTAAATGACTCAGATTTATCTCTCATTTACTGTCTTATGTAGAAATCCAGTATTGTGTGGCCTCTACTGTTGCTATCATAATTATATTGGCCCTCAGTCCTCTTATTAGCTATATCCTATGCTTTATATGCCCCCATCCCCCCAAAAAGCAAAGCTATTAGCCAACTCATATGTAAAATAAAACCAGAAAAACTATAGTTGGAGTTGTCAAGTGTCAGGCACAGGAGTGCTGCAGTGGAATGGAGCTTCCTCTTTGGGCCCTGGTGATGGTTCCATTTATCATGTTCTTCCAGTGGTAGTCCAAAGTAAAGTAGTGTGTGGTTCCTCTTAATCATTAGTTGCACTCCAGGAAAAGTAAGTAAGCTGTTTGAGTTTGGGACTCTGGAGAGAAGTCCAAGAGGGTGACTCCACAGGTGTGTTACCTTTTTTTTTTTTTTTTTTAGATTTTGCCATTTTTCCCTCCTGCCAAAATGGTACCTGGAGGTGTAGAAGCTAATAACACTGACAAATTTCAGAGAACACTTCAGTTCCTGCTATAAGCAATAGAATAGGTTCATCATGAGGTGAGCTACTGTACTGAATATTTCTTTCCTGAGATCATTTCTTCCCCAAGCTCCTATAAGACCACAGTGGGTGTCTCATGTTCAGGCTACCTGTATTCAGATGACCTGGGGGGTCCTGGATCAGGGTAGAGGCATTATCTCCAGTTTCAGAGGTGGAGAGTGCTCTTGGTTTTCCTTCAGTCTGTGTCACCTTGATGCATATCTGGAATTCTGCAGGGTGGCAAGAGAATGAACCTCCTCTGAAATGTGAAAACCAAGATACTGATCTTTCATTCAAAATGTGCACAGGGTATGCAGTGCTCCAAATCTTGCTTTGTATTGAAGTAAGAATATTCTGTAGTCTTTAGGCTATATCCAGGCTGCCTCTATTCTGAAGCTTTCAGATTCTCTAGACTCTTTCTTCTGCTTTCCATCAGAATATTCTTATGCCATCATATATGCAGCAAACCCCTGCTGAGAGCCTGAAGAGTAGTATGTTGGGCTTTCTCTCCAGCCCTTGGTCAAGGTTAAGCTTAACCTTGAAGAGCCTAAGAGGGAAGTAGTGTCATCTAAGTGCATTTTGTTACAGTGCACACTATGAAGACCCCATAACAGAGGTTTCTGTGGCTTCTTCCAGAGCTACCAAATTTTCCATCTCTAGCCAGATGGCAAGGTTTCTTGAAGTTGAGGGTATTAACTAGAGAAGATGGACTTGAGAGCCAACATGGCTGTCTTTAGTACTGGGAGGCCTCTTCTGAGCAGGGGAGCAGTCTTGTATTTCACACTTGTGCTCTGTTTTAAAAGATGGAATCCGCCCTGCCTCTGGGAGAGGAACAAAAAAAGGTGGGAGAAGAAAGCAGAATGTGTTGAACTCTGGCCAAAGGAGCTATGTGTGCAAAGAACCTTATAGACATTGTCTTATTAAATCTTTATCATGTTTTTTTTTTCCATTCACATGTGAAGAAAATGAAGTTCATTTGAGTTAAACTTTACAGTTAATGGACTTTTTAGCTAGTACCAACATCTAATGCCTAGTGCATGTCCCTCTGGAATCCATGGTTGCTCCTATGGAATCCATGGTTGCTCCTATCTTATCCTTTGCTTTTCAGTGATGATTTGCTGAGAGGTTATTTTCAAATTCCTATGAAAATTTTCCCAAGATTTAAGCAAAGAACAATCAACTTTTGAAGATCTACTTCCTGTAACCAGAAGGTTCTAGCATGATGGATTGAAGAGCATTTTGAAGCAGGCATTTGAACAGAGTTTCCATATGTGCCATGGCTGGTTACGTTGGGTGGCCTGCTAGCCCTGCATCACCCAGATTTTACATCTAACATATGCTGGTCCTGAACACAAGATCGATGAGCTTTGTCCTGAGGATAAGCTGCATACACCCTCTAAGGATGTTTTGGAATGCCTAATTTTCTTCCCTCAAACATGCCTGTTTTCTTAGGGATTGAGAAAGTTGTTGGGGTTAGGTCAGTCCATAATTTTTACACCTCGCATTCTCTTCCTCCTTCACCCAAGCCCTTTCCCAGAGCACACACCAAAATGAATGTTGCTTGAGGGTCAAGGGTCATTTAGTCGAAATTATATTTTGGTAAGTAATAACCCTTGCCAAAGTTAAATGAAACCTGTGGAAAGGTTTAACTATGAAGAGATAGAACTAATCCCTGAGTCACTAATAAAACCACTCACAACATGCTCCAAGTTCATTAATCAGCTGTGACCCAGCCAGAAACTGTCATCTAGCACCCATCTATTCCTGGGGTCAGTTTCCTGAGTTCCCAGACATTATGGTTACTGTGTACTCTGAAAATTCAAGTCTCCCTTTGCAGAGGCTTATGGGAAACAAGAGAATATGAATCCGCTTAGGGTAACATTTATTGACCTATTCTGAACTTTCATCTCAAAATAATTTGACTTTAAAAAATTATAACATTAAAACATATCATAACTTAGGTTGTTTTGTTTTGTTTTGTTTTGTTTTAAAGCTTCGTTGTATTTGAAGTCATCCTGAAGAATGCTTGTGGCTTTGAGACTATTGGGCAACATCATTGTATTTGAATATGGCTATTCTCTCAAAATCAGGGGCAACTTCCCTTTTTGGGGGCTTTGAAACAGCAGTTCGCATGATATATCAGGTTCCTTCTGAGGTACCAGAGGAGGTGAGTTTTTCCTGTCAGTGAAGGAAATTGATTAATAGCCTGCCTCCTAGCCTTAGCAGCTTGTTTGTTTTTAAGAAGTAACTTTTGGGAAAGTAGGATATAGAATGCTTGTTTAGTACACGTGAAGTCCTGGGTTCAATCTCCAACACGACCTCCTCCCCGCAAAAAAGGAAAAAAAATTAAAGCAAAACATAATAAATTCCCATAATAAAAACACCTTCAACGATCATCCAAATTTAATCAATATGTAACTTCTCAGTAAACACTCTAGGGTAACTTAGTTGTTAATGAGCTCTACCTAGTACCTAGAATTACTGGATGTAGGCTACTCAAACATAGGCTACTCAGAACATCTCAGCCTTTTTTTTTAATGGTAAAACACATTTAGCAGAATTTACTGTTAATCCATTTTTAAATGTACAGTTCAGTGGCATTAAGTACTTTCACAGTGTTGTGCTCTATCACCATCATCTAGCTTCGTAACTTGTCACACACACACACCCCATACCCATGGAAACCTATATAGTAAACTGTCACTTCCCTTTTCCATCTGTCAGGCCTGACAACTAGTCTGCTTTCCATCTCTAGATTTGACTTCTCTGAATTCTTTCTTTCTTTTCCTCCCTTCTTCTTTTGCTGTGTTAGTTATTGAACCCAAGGGCTCATGCGTGATAAGCATGCTCTCTGCCAATAAGCAATATTTCCAGCCCTTTTTGTTTTTATATTTTGAGATAGGCTTTCATTAAATACCCCAAACCAGCCTTGATCTAGTGATCCTCCTGCCTCAGCCTCCAGACTAGTTAGGAGTATAGGCATGTACCGTCACTTGGCTTCTAGATATTTCATATAAATGAAATGTTACAATATATGGCTTTTTGTGTTTCACTTAGCATAAAGTTTCAAGATCTTTCCATCTAGCATGAACTGAAGAGCTTCTAGACGCAGGCATTTGAACAGGGTTTCCATGTGAACCGTGGATGGTTACACTGGGTGACCCATTAGCCCCACACCACCCAGAATTCACAATCAAATCCTGCCCTGGCAACTTAGTGACTTCATGAGACCCTGTCTCAAAACAAGAAGTAAAAGAGCTAAGAATGTCACTGTGTGAAGGCTCAGTCCCCAGTCCTACCAAAAAAAAAAACAAAAAACAAAACAAAACAAAAAAAAAACACCTTCATTTTTCCTTGAGGTTTCTTTTTGAAGGAATGGCCTTATACATTCTTTTAAGCCTCCAGATTTTAGACTCTTGATTGTATTCCAGTGTGCTCTCTGTGGTATAAACTGGTAGGTAGAGTTGGGGGTTAGACCTTATTCCAGTCATATTTGGCAGAAATTCCTCTGCTGTGGAGTTTTGTGTCCCCCTATAGTAGGATTGACTGCCTCTTTCTGTGTTGACACTGTCTGCTGATAATCGTTATCAACTATCTTTACTAAATAGTGTCCTTCTGACTCCATCAGACGCTCACTTCATCAATCTTCTTTACAGATAAACTCTTTTGTCAGCCTTTTGGTTGCCTTGACACACAGTTTGGTCAACAAAGTTCCATCAGGTGCTTGATCTTCTCCTTTAGTTTTCCAGCACTCAAGTTTCCAAACTGGACTGTGTGTGCAGAGATTTACACATTTTAGACATTCCTGTCCCTTGCTCTTAGCAGACACCCTCCATGTTAGGATTGGTGGTGGTGCTTTCTCTGGCTGCACATTCAGGTCTTCTGGAAAGAGATCTTTAAGGAAAATGGTGCCCAGACTTACTTCGGCTGGTTAGATCGGCCACTCGGTTGGAGCTGAGCACAAGAAAACCTAGCAACAGTTGACAAGTGATTTTTATGTAGTGAGGATTAAGTGTCTGTTTTTAAAGCTCCTCCCACCAGGGCAGAGTACAGGGTCTTCGGACCCTTGCTGGCTGACTCTTGGTTACCTGCCCAGGCCTCTTTCTTTTCTTTATCAGGACTTCATGATGTATCTCCTCTTCCCTGACCTGAGGCAGGGGTTGGCTCAGTTTTAGGAAGGAGACAGTGTGATGATCCCCACGGTCACACCAAGCAGGCACCTTTTTCATCCCTTCCCAGGCCTCTGAGCCTTCTGTGTTTAACAACACTACTGAGAGAGACAGAAACTGTCTTGGTTGTTTTTCTTTCTCTTTTAAACATAACTGTACTATACCATATGCACAAGTGCCCACTCCCACCTCACTGAGACTCCCAATACCCTCCAAAATCTGTCCCTTGGTATGAGGGTAGGTGCCCAGGCAGAGGTTTAACTAGCAACTCATTCTCCCACCAAGGTTTTCTCTTTGCTCAACAATGTGAAGCTGGTTCTCTGATGGTGGCTCTACTGTGTCCCCTAACCTGCTGTCCACAGGTCCAATGGGCTTGAGGAAGTGGATGATAGATGAATCATGCCCTTTGGCTTCTTGCCTTGGGCCCATAAAAATGGCATTTCCTTAAATAGACCAAACTTTAATAGTTATTTAAAGAGCATGTGTTATCTGGGGATGTGTTTTATGACCCTTAAATAAACTTCAGACGAATTAAAACATTTTCAGATATTTTGTGGCATATTTTTATTTTTTTTTATGGTAATTTGTGTAATTCCTTGGCTTTCATATCTCACCCCTCAACTCTCAGTACATACAACAAAATTCTGAGACAGGGCCCACTTGAACCTTGAACACCCCAGAGGACAAATCCTTGCAATGGTCAAGGAGTTGAAGGGAGCTTCCAGCCCTAAGCGCGCCTTAGGAAGTACTCAGTCAGGCCCTCAGAGGCACACCCACAGTGTCACAGGCAGTCTTACAAGTCTTAGTTGACTTCATGAGAGTGAAAAGAACACCAGTGGCACTGTGAGACAGGCCACATCTATTCCCATCACATTCCAATTGGTGAATGAAAGGATGTGTGCCTTTAGGAGAAAATGGGGCAGAGTTCCCTCATCCAGGCCTTGCTGAGGCTTTTTGGAATATTTGTTGTGGCATACACCATAATACTCTTATTTTTGTCTGCCCCAGTCCAAATGTAGAAATAGCTTATTGAGTAGAAAAGCCCTAAGCGGACCTGAAAATTTAATGCAAAATGTATGTTTATCACTGAGGAACTCGCGTAATAATTACTAGTGAGTTTCCCTTGCCTCTATTGTAAAAAGAAAAATGTTTCCTCCTTAGAGATACTGATACCATAGCCAGTGAATAGTGAACAGTAAAAGGTCTTTCCATTATTTTCCACTTCAAGAAAAGTGAGTTTGGCTTTTAAAAGTTTATTTTGAAGAGACCTGCTGGCCTGCAGGAGTCTGGACGTGAGGCCCACAGTGCTGCTGCCCCTTCATTAATTGCAGCTCAGAATTTCCCTGCAAGGGAAATCCCTGGAAGATAAAGACTTGCCTCATGTACTGAAAAGGACACTAAAATAGAAATTCCATTTCTAGATAACCTTTGAGAAATAAATATGTTGTAAACAGGGTATCTGTGAAAGTTGTAGTGCTGTTGTAGGTCATTCACCTCTGTGCAGTGCTGGCTTTTGAAAAACTGATTTGTAGCTGTTCTGTCCTTAATTTGTCTTTGCTCATTGTGGTTAACAGTGACCTAAATGTTCCTAAGTACATGAAAAAATTTTTAAGCCCTCTTGACCTTTCACTGCTGCATTGGTGACTCTTAACCTCTTTTTGTGATGCTGGGGGGTGAAACCCAGAACCTTGTGCATGCTAGGCAGGTGTTACTCTACTGAGCTGTTAACCCCAGCCCTTCTCTTTTAAAAACTTTTTTGGCTTCTGGTTTCTCTCCCTGTTCTCTTCCTGTGTCCTGTTAAAAGCTTTTCTCCTTGATACAGAATTTGACTTGGGGGAGTTCCTTCCCTCCCATTAATGACTACACCATCCCTAGGTAGTCCTGCCTAGGATGCTGATGACACCACAGTTTATGTCTTCTTTTCATTGCCCTTTCAAGATTGCCGCACTCATGCATAAGTGCCATTAGGCCCTCTCTGATTATGCTCAATTTTACTTGAAGTTAATGGGTTCCAAACACACCTCCTCTTTAGCTTGACACCACACCTTCAGTGAGCTCTGCCGCCGACGAAGGTCACCATGGTTGTCTGGTTCGGTCAGCAGAAGCCTAGTGCTGTCCTTGGCACTACACATACTCTCCCCTCTCATATTCACTCCGTCACGTGTTGGTTTGCCTTGCTTCCAAACACATGCCTGTCTTGACCTCTGCAGTTGCTCCCTGAGTATTCCTTCCCTGCTTTCATCTCCTGTGGTTCCACTCAGCCCTTCCCTCTGAAGTAAGTGTTCAGCCTACTTTCAACTATGTCAGTCCATCTATCAGGCTTTGTTCACAGGACCATCCCTGAGAGTCAGGACCTGATCTCAGAGCCTGGTTCCTTGTTGCAATAAACCATTATAGAATAGTTTTCCTGCCAGTATGCTGAGTACTTTAGGAGTTTGGACTTTAGATAGTAATTTCCGTTCTTCATCCCAACCTTACGGAAAGAGAGAGGAAAAAGGAAACTACATTTCAAAAGGCCAGTGATCGTGCTGCATACTTGATATGAAGGCAGGTGGAGGTTTACAAGGGGTGGTGTTCAGTGGGGACCATTGACTGTGGCAACATGCCCAGGAGGAGAGCTCTAGGAAGGGCAAGAGCAGCCGGGGCGTATCTAGCAATTCTATTGCTTTTGTGTCCAGATGGGTTTGGGACTATCTGCCACCCAGCACCTACCATCTCTACAGTAACTAAATAGAACTCCAAGAGCCTCATAGGTGTGTAAAGCACAGCTCGTTCAAGGAGACTGCTGACTCGTCCTTTTCAGTAGGCTGGCATTTTCACATTCACTGTGCAGAAGCCGAAGACTGACCAGGGCTCACATGCCCACAACGTGTTGGGGCAACAGCCCAACCCACAAGCCATACACTGGTATTGAGTTGCTTTTTTCTAAAGCAAACTTTTTTCTTCAGTTACCAAGAAAACCCAGAGTTGATACTTTATCTGGGCCTAGTGGGCAGGTAAAGTGATCACACATTGCAGAGACCAGTAGTCTGTCACCTACCTGCATGTGATCCCTTACTCAGAAAATTACAAGAAGCTTAGCCCTGACCTCATGTTGGTGGGAATAACACTTCTAGGCCACTCTGTGTGGTCTAGGCGGGGAACAGAGGCATGAGGGAAATGCTGAGATGCAAGCACTCAAGGCTACCTGCAAAGGCACAGTATAGACTCCAGAGTCTTCTACCCATCCCTGCTCTCCCTCAGTGGCCCAGAGCCTACTTGTGGTTAAAGTTTAGGAAGAAGTGGTAGCTGCTATATGGCAGCATCTGGACGATGGGGTGTGGGGAGTTTTTCACTGGATAAGGAAGGGAAAGCCCTTTCCTCTGGTGACACAGTATGATTTTTTTTTATACTTTTCTATATGTTTATTCTCCAAGATACTCACTAATCCTGTCATTATATTGCCATTCTATGATTAGTTCAGTAATGAAGAGCTCCATAGAGGGGGACTGGGGTCAAGTGACTCTCATCTTCCTCTTTGCCTTTGAGTGGGGGTCTGAAGGCATAAGTGGGTGTTTAGCATTCATTTGGATTTATTATTTAATGGTCTCAGAGTTCTTGGCTCCCCAGCTAACCCCTAAACAGTGCTCCAGGTAGGTGAGACCCTCTTTAGGTTTGGTCTCTATTTTGGTCTCAAATGTCATGTACAAGCATTAATTGCCCCTTGCTTTGAGCCCCAGAAGATGTGCTGTCCTTCTATTTCAGGGAACTGCACTTGTCCTGGATATGTCTCCTCTTCCTGGAGGACTCTGGTGGGTACAGGAGCAGCAGCTCCTTCCCTGCTGAGGCTGGGTCTGTCTGGAGGAAGCAAGGCCAAGAAGGCCCAGGTCCCACAGCCAGGCAGCCAGGACACAGGAGGAGCCTCTGCTGTGAGGCACAGTGAGGCCAGGCACGTCCACAAGCCTGCCAGAGCTGCTTCTCTTTCAGGGAGCAGAAGGGGCAGCTGTGGCAGGAAGAGGAGGTTTATCTTCCTCCAGAAGTGAGTTTGACCTCTAGTGAGATGCTGTCATTGACCTCGCACAGAGCTCCACATGTTATTAAAAAGCTTCCTGCCCTGCTCTGTTTAAAAAAGCTAACGTCCTTGGCTCTTTTATCAGCTACTTAGTCATAAGGACCGTTTGGAATCCTGGGAGGCATGGGGAGGACCTTTGGGCTTCAACTGGACTTCTTTTATTTTAGTATCTTTAAAGGGCTTTTTCCTCTACACTTTGGACATGGGACTCTGTGTCACTGCACCCTGCAGATAGTGTAGTTAGCCAGTGCTGGCCTATTCTTCATTGTTTTTGCATACTTCATTCTTGCTTCTTTTCCACACCCAGATTTCACACCTAGATTTCAGAAATGTGGTGCTTCCCACAAAGGAAATCTTCCCTGACACCTTTGGGAAAGCAAAACAACCCTGTTGTGCTAGTTAGGCCTGGTTTTTATAACGCTGCAGACTACAAGTGGCTGTGGATATGTCTAATCCTTTCTAAGCTATAGCTCCTATAAGAGTACTCCCAGGTGGACTGGGGATATAGCTCAGTGATAGAGCACTGGCCTAGCATGTATGAGGCCCCAGGGTAATTGTGACAATTAGATATACTGCTCACAGGGTACATGGACCAAAGGTAACTGTCCCTGTACTCCCTGAAGCCTGCAGAGCATCTTGGAAGGCAGGTCACTTCTCTTGGTTCTAGTTTCCTCCCAGATGAATGCATCTGCCTTTTTTTCTGACTGCCTTCTGAAATTCAAATGAGCTAAAAGAGACACTCTGTGTGGGTGTGGTGTGGTGTGTGGGCACACGCGCACACGTGTTCCCCAATCAGCAGTTAACTGTCCAGCATCATTTGTTTTGAGGCACCTTCATGACACCATCGGGATCCCTGTGAGTTGTGACTGTTAGGGTCAGGGCAGAGATCCTTGTGGAAAGGCAGCCAGGAAAGCTAATAGCCATGGCACTAAGGCAGGCAGGATTCTGACCTGGTACTGGTTTGAAGGAAGGCTGGTAGCAGATATTAGAAAACACAGTGCCATACCCAAGTCATACACAGCATGGCAGCCACCACCACCTTCCTTCCGTAATGCTTGGCAGGTTTTTCTTCCCTTTTGTGCCTTAACTATTCCTTTTATTCACTGCAGTTGCTAAAAGTGTTTCTGGGTCAGGACAGAGAAACTGGAAGCAGCAGCAGCAGATCTAGGTCAGGGAGGGAAAATGACCTGTGAAATAATTGTTCTCAGAGCTGCTACCCTTCAGAAGGCTCCATACTTGGAATGGATGCAAAGGGCAGCATTCTGCACACATGCATTTGCGGCTAAGAAAATACGTGTTGATGAGGAAGCTAATGTGAAGTCAGCCTCGTCCTGCTCTGTGGAGGGACCTCCCAGAGCCATGAGGCTACACAAAGCCCATCTCCCCAGAATGAATGGTCTGGCCTGACCCTCACTGGTTACATAGACACATCCTCACAAGTCTGAGCCTCCAGTTCCTGTTATCCCCACCAGCTCCTTTTCTCTGAGCAATGGATCCCCCACTTGGTACTAAGAACTATCAGCTTGAGCAGAGCCTGGTAGTACATTCCTGTAATCCCAACACTGTGGGAGGCTAAGGCAAGAAAACCACAAGTTGTAGCCTGGCCTAGGCAACTTGGCAAGACCCTGTCTCAAGATTTGAAAAAGGGCTGGGGATATAGTTTAGTGTAACTTTAGCCCTGAGTTCAAGTCCCTTACCTCAAAAAAAAGAAAAGTTTTTAAAATATTGGGGAAACTGTTCTTACTCAGTTTGTAGCATTCATATAAAAGGTGTGAATTATCAAAACGTAAATGCAGTTTCATCATCTTACAAATAAGAGTAAAGATTACATGCCGGTTGAGTGGCCATACAGTAAAATAAAACATTCTAAGTGTATTCTTTACATACAGATATTTTTCATTTAGACATAGAATAAGGGACCCCTTAAAGTTATGGTGACTGTCAGAAGTGGCATAGGGATTACACAGCCCAGTGTTAAAATTATTTTCACCATGAGTGGATGGTGGCCGAAACTATGGTGACTGTCTGTTGGGCCATGTTGCTGAGGCCTGGCCAGGCTCTGCTTTGCTTTTTGTCATTGGTACACATCAGTGTATCAAGCGGGATAGTGTCCTTATGTGCTTATGCTCTGAGATACACACTAATTTCACAGATCTTTTAAGTACTTCAGCAAACAGTGAGGAATGAGTTGCATTGTAGTAAGTGGTGCTTTAAGCCTAATTGGTTGTCACCCCCATCTGCAGGCTGTACTGTCACCATAGCCAGCCATAGGGGAGGCCAGCCTCAGCAGCCTGCAGGCTTCTAGGTGTATAGAACAGCTTATAATCCATATCATAAGCTCAGGAGTAACATGTGGAGGTCTGCAGGTGGTGGTAGGCTGAGGGCACTGGAGAACAGGTCCAGACATGGACACCAGATAGACCTGGGGACATAGCCTTCCAACATGTTTCAGTCCATCCAGGGGTCACCCTGCCCAGGACTTGGTTTTGTTTTGGGGGCCTCTCTGTCTTCCTTAACATCTCTACAGAGGATCACACTGTGTGTTGCTTACCTGTTTGTCTTCTTTCCCTCTCAGAATATTGACATCACAAACTTCAGCAGCAGCTGGAACGATGGACTGGCCTTCTGTGCACTCCTGCATACATATCTCCCAGCACACATTCCATATCAAGAACTGAATAGCCAAGATAAGGTAAGGCAGGCCACAGGACACCGCTCCTGCTGTCCTCTCAGAGCAAGAGCCTGGCAAGAGCCAGGGCAGTGCCCTCCATCAGTAGGTTACACACCACAGTGTGGGCTCAGGACATCACCCTTCTGGCATAGCCTCATTCTGAGTTTGGTCACTTGTGCTTAGCCAGCTGGTCCCTGACCCACCCTGTGAGGAATATTTGATTGGTTCAGATTTGTCCACATGATGTCATTCCCAGTGGGGAGTAGTCCTTTCTGGGTGACAACCTTTAGGCCAAAGGCTTCAAAAATGGACAGCGAAGGGCTATTTATATACCATGAATGGTCAGATCAGTATCACTCCAAAAAGGCCAGCTTCCTGTCACCTCAGGATCAAGAGTGTCATTCACAGCCCACAAAGGATTGTGGGTCTCAGAACTGATGAGAAACACCAACCCTGTGTAGTCACAACCTATGGTTTGGGGTGTCCCATCCATGAAGCTCTTCAGGGTCAGAGAACAGGCCCAGGACCTCTGCCCTGGTCCCCTACCTCTCACCATGGTAGCCCTTGAAGATCCCCACAGCAAGAAAAGTGTTTTGGCAGATGTGTGTTTCTAGCTTTTTTGAGTGCGTAACCAGGTGGCTGAGGGTCCACATGTTGGAAGTGAGCTTCTCAGTGAGGAAAGCACAAGTGTGACAGCATAGCAACTGGCTGGAGAAGAGCCGTAGTGGCAGGACCCACTATGGGCATCCACAGGTGCTTCGTACAGACTGGGAATCCTGAGGGCCACAGTGTAGGTCCCACAGCCAGTCCCAAACAGAATTGAGTAGCCACCATTTATGTGACTTTTCTCCTTATGTTGCCCTTGCACTATAGTGTCATGATCTGTCTTACAGAAAAGGAACTTCACACTGGCCTTCCAGGCAGCTGAAAGTGTCGGCATCAAATCCACACTGGTGAGTCCCTGCTGCCCACTGAGAAGGCACTGGCAGAGCTCTCCGGATTACATGGTCACTGGGTGCTATAGCTGCCTAGTGGTAGGGAGGCTACGACACTGGGGTGTGGGGAAGGTCCCATCCAAGTGGGTGCTGAAGTGGGATCTCACTGTCTGTAGTGCTTTGTGCCTCACACGAAACATCCTCAGGAAGCACCCATATGGGTGGGCAGCTAGTGACCACAGGCCCTGGCAGACCTCATGCAAGCCTGTTCCTTATGGTTGTCTCTTCCTTTAACAGGACTTTTGGGTTCAGGGATGGAAAGCACTTGTGTTTATAAATGTCACTGTCAGAGCACCTTGCACAAGTCTATGTTCCTTTTGTCAATCTAGAGAGAGAGGATAAGGTGCATCTTGAGTCAAGAAGGACAGCTTTATAGGCCGAAGAGTGTTGTTGGCACTTCTTACAAGGGCATTGAGAATCTCCTGCCTGAATCATCTGAGGAACCAGATGTAGGAAATTGCATGGTCTTAGGTCTTAGGTGCTTGTGCAGATTTCTGCCCACTCCTTGCCAAAGCTTTTAACAGACATACTTTTTTTTTTCTTTTTTTTTTTTAACAGACATACTTTTGTCAGGAGCTCTTGCTGGCATCACCAAGCCTAAGTTTCTGGGAGAAAATATTGTGTCCAAGTGCAAAATGTGGCTTCCACACCTAGATATTTTTGTACTCCATAAACTGAATACCATAGCATCATACAAACCACACACCAATCTCATTGAGCTGCTCAGGGCTTTTCACAAAAGAAACTGTCCCATGAGGGCCCCAGATCTATCTACAGTCCTTCAGAGACACCTGTGGCTACCCATCACCACAATTTATAACAACTGCATGTGCTTTTAAGAAGTATTTACACTCATATTTAAACCATAAATATATATATTTTTAAATTCATAGAACTATCCTTGCTTAGGGTGACTTGTGTTCAGGTGTAGAGAGAGATAAGTAATTCAAATATATTCCTATTAATAGTTTACATGTAAGTTTCTGTATATAAAATGTAGGCAATTTCTGCATCGTAACAAACTTTATGATCAAGATTGTGCAGTGAGTGAACAGCCTTCTGTTTTCCGTACTGAATAACACTGATTGGCCTTCTCCATTTTGTGGCACATATGAGGTTCCTTGCCCATTCTTGCTCTTCAACAGTAGCAGGTATGAGTTACAGACTCAGAGGTACCTAGATCGGATCTGATCAGTCCATGGTTTCCCGATTCATTTCCTGCCCACTCAATTCATCTCTCCCAGGACTCTGGTATCTTTCAGTTTAAGAACAATATGGGTATTGTGGTATGTGCCTGTAATCCCAGCACTGGGAGACTGAAGCAGGACAATTGAAAGTTTGTATCCAACCTGGGCAAAATCTAAAATAGGTAGGGATGTGAAGGTCCTGGATTCAATCCCCAGTACAAAAACAAAAAAAGTCAGTATAGTATCGATGATATTTGATTTGTCTGGTGGTAAAGGTCATCAGTGTTGATGTGATGCCCTCCTAAGCCAGTGCCTGGTGTTAAGAATAGTTCTAGAATTGATCTTGATAGTGATCTGGGAAGGAAGGCACATGGTGGGGGGTCACTAAGACCAGATGAAATCCTACCCTTGACAGGCTGTGTCACTGACCCTGCATGTGGCTCAAGCAAAAGCAGGCAGCTTGGGGATACTGCTGATGCCCACAGAGAAAGCACTTTTGAGGAGGCATTCTGGGCCATATGGCATATGCAGTCAGGGTTAGACAATAAATTCTTCACTATTGCTCATGAAACTCATTGGGATGGGCCAGGAGGTGACCTGCAATCCTAACCAAACCCCTTCTCTCTGTCAGGACATTAATGAGATGGTACGCACCGAACGGCCAGATTGGCAAAACGTGATGCTGTACGTGACAGCAATCTACAAGTACTTTGAAACCTGAGTACACCAGGAGGAGCTGCCGCTGACTGGGGACCTCGGCAGTAACCAAGCAACACCAACACCCTTAGCTATGCACCCCTAAAGCTTTCGTCAACTCTGGGCTGTCACGCGGCGTGTGAGCCTTAGCCTGGGACCTCTGCATCAGAAGAATTCAGGCCTGTGGCCTGTGGCGTACACCAGGGCTCCTCCACATGGCCTGTCCACCCAGTGCATGTGGGCATAGCACACAGCATGCAGGCTGGCTTCCTTCTGAAGACAGATCGAACTCCATTAGTGCCTAGGATGTAAAAATAAAAGGCTCATACCCAGCTAAACTTGGGGAGAAAGATTCAATTATAGGAGATTCCTAGAGATCGGTAAAACTTCAGCTACAGCACTTTGCCCTCACCCACATGAGTCTCTTTGCTGGTGAGAACCAGGGGAAAGTAGGTGCTTGGCAAGTGGCCTGCTCCCTACTAGTGCTGGGGCAGAACCAGCCTTGCCCTTTTACATGGGTCTGTTTTCTAGGAATGTGTCATCACTGAATTGGGAAAGCCATCTCTTACGGGTAACAGAGCTGCTCTGGCCAGCACCACGTAGGAATTTTCAACTAGAGTTAAGAAAGTATGTAGAAGCGCAGTGCAGGTGGTCCCGTCTCACAGCCTGCAGCTGGCTAAGTCCACACTACTATTGCTGGGCTGCTGTTGGCAGGGAGCAGGCAGGACCCTTGGCTATTACTCAGCCACCTGCCTACAGCCCCAGCCGTAGCATTAGGCTACTGAGAAGAGGGACTGATCAAAAGGAGGTTTAGTTAAAATTTTTGATTTATTATGAGCAATATTGTGGAAAATAGCTCCTATTCTGTTAGTACCAAAGTTAAATTGTTTCGGGCTGGGGATTTGGCTCAGTGGCTTAAGCGCCCGCCTGGCAAGCGCGAGGTCGTGAGTTCGATCCCCAGTACCAAAAAAAAAAAAAAAAAAAGTTAAATTGTTTCAAGCTGGGCGTGGTAGCACATGCCTGTAATCCCAGAACTTGGGAGGCTAAGGTAGGAGGATTGCATGAGTTTGAGACCAGCCTGGATTATATAGTGAGACCCATCTTTAAAAACAAAAATAAAACAACAACAAAAAAACCCCACAAAATTAAATTGTTTCAGTCAGCATAGAAATAAAACAAAATCTGAACATAATACAGCAACAGCGGGGAGCAAAGTAGCAGGTAGCTGAGAAAAAGGACATGTTTAGTGAGCCCACAGTATGTGATTGAAAGTCCCTGCTGAGTCGCTGAGATGTAATTCTTTCAGGCAGGAATGTAAGAAAGTGCCTTACCTCCCCTTGTCACGGCAGCCTGTGCTGCCTCACCTGGGCAGGTGTCAGCAATCATTCAGGGCCTGGCCCACCCTCCCCAGGTGCTGGATCTGTGCTGTCTGAGCCAGAGCCTTACTCAGAGGTGGTCTGCTGACGGCTTTCAGGCTGGGACTCAGAGCTCTATTTGGGAGCAGACAGCCTATATCTCGTGTGTGCCTAACACAACAGTTGTTGGTTTGAACAGTGTCAAAACCTGTACCTTCCAGATGATAACTGGCACCTGAAAGGCACCATGGGGAAGACTGGCCACCAGTGGAAGCTCAGTTGCAGCCCCACTGACTGAATGCAAGGAGCAGGCTCCCAAGAGGCCTGCTGAGTCCAATTATGGGCTAAGGGTCAGCATTCAAGCATGATGTTCTATATTAGGAGTCTGATGTGTGTGGAGCCTAGAAAAGAAAGTGGCTGTTAGGAAGTGGGCTCTGCGTGTCTGTGGCCTGCAGTGTGCCATCACCAGGTAGCTGGTGCTGCCCATCTGCCCTGCCTGAATGTCCTTACCTGGCAGCACAGGCTGCTGCCCCTGTCTAAGGCCTTTGGTGAAATGCTGATTTTCAACTAAAAGAGAGGCAAAGTGGTCAGCATCAACCTCAGAGCACACCAGAAGACACCCCAAATGCCAGCTTCCACAGATGCCCAGCCTGGTCCTCCCTGGCCAAGTTCTGTTCTTGCTCCTGTTGCTCTGCTGACAGCTGTCAGCATGAGTGACTACTTATATGCGAATCATCTTTTCCAGTGTTTCTCCATTTAATTTCCAAGTCCTGCCTCTACTCTCATTCACCTTCTAGAAGACCTGTCTACTGTCTGCATCCAGAGTGTCTGTTCATGTTTTTGATTATTTATTATGTCTTGGGGGCCTGTTGTATGACTAAGAAGACTTTTGGGGAGCCTGCAATTGACAGTTTTATCCCTTGTCCACACGAGACCAGCTCCAGCAGCTCATGCTGGGATGGGGAATTCCAGGATCTTCTGAAGGTGGTGGTCACCAATGGTTTGCATCACTGGGACAGCAAGTCTCTTCTGGACACTGAGGGCCCAGCATCAAGCTTGGGAGTGTTGGCAGATACAGAGGTGGGCTTGGGAAGGGCCGTCCTGGCTCCCACCTGTCTGGAGGCTTGTCTCAGGCCCCCCATCTCCAGTGAGAGTCAGACTGCCCATGTTTGCACAAGGGTCCGCTGGTGCCAGAACCCCGGAGCATTACTTTCTACCTTTTCTAATAGGACCCTTACAGCACTGTCAGCTCTAAGGGTACAACTGTAATGGTCTTGTGTGTTTAAGTGGGTACCTGCTTTGTAGCCTCCAGGAAGTCATTTTGCCTCTTTAAGCACAAGCTTTACGGCAGAAGGGCCAGTTACCTTTCTATTTCTATCATAGGCTTCTGCTGACTGACTTTGTCCTAGTATATATTCTTGAATGTATTAAATTGTTAAAACACATCTGACTTGGACTTTCCTAGCTTGACCTTCCTCCTCACTGTCCCTCGGACACTGTGTCACATGAACCCAAACTGCATCTGAATATAGACTGGAACCCTGTCCACCTAAGAAGGCCCTCTCTAGTCCAGCTTTCAGCCCCCTTGCCATGTGCATGGAGCGCCCAACCTCGAGTGGGATACCTGGTGTGCCTGCTGCAGCCCCTGGCATGCAGCCTCAGGCAGGTGTCTGGACTGTGAAACCACACCATGGGCTGGGGTGGGTGGGTGAGCCTAAAGGATCCGGCCTGGCATGTGACCACTCAAAACCTGTGATGGAGTACTGACACTCCAGAAACACCAGGAGGGCTGAGGGAGCTCCAGAAACACCAGGAGAGCTGATCTGAGTGGGAGCCTCAAGCAAAGCCCAGACACACACCATCTGGCATCCCAAGGGTTTTTTGTCTTTTCTAAAAAGGAACCTTTCTAGAGATGAATTTTGGGGTGTGTAAAAGTGCAGAGAAGAAAAAAAAAAAAAAAAAAAAAAACAGTACTGCCCAGAAGCAACCAGCTAAGTCTCTACTGTGCATCTTTTTGTGGTGTTAGAGATGGAAGCCAGGGCCTGTCATGTGCCAGGCAGGTGCTCTACACTCAGCTGCATTCTAGACCCCTCTGCATCTCAGATGTGTTCATTTGAACCTATTGAATCCAGTCCTGAATGCTCATCACCTCACACACTGTATGAGCAGGGGCCATGGGGCCACCACTTTCCACCAGAAGACAGGATAAGCATCTTGCCCAGAACTAAGACTCTCCAGGGTCAGGAGTCCAAGTGAGGGTGAGGGTTCACCTGGCCTGAGTGGGAATATGTCCTGAGAGTATTGATGAGCCCCACCCTAGGGCAGCCACTGTCACATAGGGTGACCAGTGTGGCCACAGCACACTGGTGCCTGGAGCACAGATCCGGAGTGCCTCGGTTTTGGTGCTGGCGTGGCATGGCATGGCAGGGACTAGTCCCATTCCACCCCATTTACCAGACATGATGTGTGTCCCCTGCTGAGATGGTCAGTGAGAATCCCCATAGCAAGAGACTTCACCCCATCCATAAGGCAGGTACCCCCAACCTGCTGTCCTGGTTGGGGGAGGTGTTTTGCTCCTTGCCTGATAAGCTGTCTTGGAGGTCTTTGTGACCCAGTGTACCTACCTGGGCTCTGTGCGACCAGCCCAAGGGCTTTGTATCCCAGACTTAGAGCTCCTGATGGCTGCCTTAGGGCAGCACCTCTGAAGAAATACAGGTTCCATCTTGACTTATGGGAGGTTCCAGAAACTCTAAGGGGCTACTTTGGTGGATGGGAAGGGAAGAATTCAGGTATCTAGGAGAGTGGAAAGATCCAGAAAGGATCCACTAGACCCCTCCAAACACAGCTTTATGGAGTGTGGATCTTAGGCCTGGTGATTGTGGCAAACTCTGACCCCATTCTCACAGGGCCACCACTTTTCACAGCTTCAGTTTCCTAGATCATTTCAGTTTGTCCCGTCCGTAGGAGTCAGAGACAGATGATAGGTATTGACATACAGCCACTGTTTCATCAGGTGGTGGCTGAAGTCATAGGTTGCTGGGATTCATGACTCCATTAACCATAGCTCAGACCCAAACAGGGTAGGACTTCTATACAGGAGGCCAGGTGGGGTGCAGGAGGACAGGATGCCACCCTGAGCATTCAGTGTGGAGGGCATGAGGATGGATCAGAGGCATGTGGAGAGTTGGCTAATTATCCAGCCTCTGTGAAAGCCTGGAAGCTCTGGTCCTCATTCCTAAGAGGCCCCTGGAGACTGTATTACCATGTGAGAAAGGGGGCAGCAGAGACTCTGGGCTTGGAAGCTGAGTCCTGTGAGGATACAGAAGGGCAGAGACAGCACCCATTGAGCAGGAAGCAGATGTGCTCTCCAGGGAGACTAACACTGGCTCTCACTGATGCTCACGGGAGCCAGGATGAGCACTGAGCACTTGTTTGCACATTAGGGTCTTCCAGATGGGCCAACACTTGGGACAAGCTGGGGCTGTTCCCACTTTTGCAAAATGAGGATCTTAAGAAGAAGCCCCATCTGCCAGGCATCCTCTCTGATGTGGAGGAGGAAGGTCACTGGATCTCAGGCCTGGGAGTGCAGGGAGAACATGGAGGTGGCCTATGGCTGTCCTTAAGAGTTACCAGTGCTGAGCCCTGGCATTGGGGGAGGGGGTATCAAAGGTGGTCATTGTCATTGTCCACAACAGAGCCAGGACAAAGCTTACTATCCCCAGGGCCCGTTTCCTGTCTACACTGATATAGCAGGTCAGCTCCAAGGCAGACTTGCTGTGCCTGTGTCCTGCCAGAAGCAGACATGGGATGGAGCATTTTCCCATAGGCCTCAGTTGGAGGATGAGGGGCAGTGCTCCTGTGTCTTCTGTGGCTTTGGTGACTCGGGGGTTGTTCCTCCGGCACGATGCTGCCTTTTCAGAGCCTCCTTCAGACTGCAGATAAACTGCAGCCATGTGAAGGCTCCCATCACTGAAGGGGGAGTTAGGGCTCAGTTGGTTCCTCGGGTGGCTCGGTTGGTTCCTGGGGACTCTGACTAACACTCTTGGGTGCGTGGTCCCAGTCCTGGCATGTCGCTCCCTGATGTGGCTCAGCTGGCCCCAGAGAAAACAATGAGGGCCAGAGGCCACCCAGGTGCATCCTGGGCAGGAACAAAGAGCTGTGGGTGTGAGGGTGGGGATGGGTAGTCTGAGAACTGATTTCTGGAGCAGGAGGGGGCCCAGCTGGCCCCACCATCTTGCCTGTGTAATGTGGGCCTGGGCGGAAGGGTGGGCAGGCAACTACAACCTTCAAAGCCTGCCTGGGACTGGACAGGGAAACCAAGGCCCAGAGCTAGAAGCTGGGAGTTTCCAGGGACATCCTAATGTCCACCAAGAGTCAGCGGCCAAGCTCAGAAAAGGCCTGTCCCTTTTGCCATCTTACACTCTCAGGGCGGCCTTGTACCCAAGTAAAGCTCCTACACTGGCAAGCAGGCAGTCATACCAAGCCCAAGGATGGGGCCTTGTCTAGAGACAGGGGCCAGGGGTTCCCACAGGAGCAGACACAGGAACCGGCAGAGAAGGCAGGTGAACAGCCCTCCTTTATGCCACCCCATCACTGAACCTCAGGGACCACAGTGTGCCCTGTTGCTGGGCAACAGCATCACCGGAGACCCCCAGATAGCCTAGTGGATGACAAGGACCACTGGAACAGCACTTCCTCTCCCTCTAACAGGCCAAGAGAGACCTGGCCTGGCCCCTCACAGCCTCTGTGGCATTGGCTCCTTATGGTAGTTCTGGGGTCTTGGAGCTCACTCTGAAACTGGAACCAAGCCAGGGCCCTACTAAGGACACAGCTCCCCAAACCCTGGGCACCAAGACCAAGAGATGGTGTCACTGCCTACCAAGATCCAGGGGCAGGATACAAGGGCTCTGACTGTAACCCTGAGGACCAGTGTCAAGAAGGTCCTTCCTCCTGAGTGAGGTGATGCCATAGGGCACAAGGCCAAGCCATGTGTGTGAAGGACCACGGGGATGGTGCTGGGCCCCAGAGAAAGAGGAGCAATCACTGGGGTCTACAACCAGGGACTATGGAGGAAGAAACTGCTCCCCTCCCATATTGGCTATTTCTGACTCATGAGCTCCCATAGCCCCTTCCAAGTGATTCTAGAGACAGGGTATTCTTTGAGTGTTAAGAACTTTGGGTCCAATACAAACAGGCTGGGCGGGAAAGTGTTGTTGCCATTACAGTTGTTATACCTCTCATCATGAGACCCAGAAACAAGGATGGGGAGCTAAGGGTCTAGAAGGAGGGGCCCCCTTGTCAGGCAGCTCCCTCAGCTTGTACCCTGTGGTATGGTACAGAGCCAGCTTAGCTCCAGGAGGTGGCAAGGCAGAAACGAATGGGTCCCTGGAAAACTTGTAGGAATGCTACATTCTGGGGTGGCCCCAGCCACTGATCTAAGGTCCATGCCCCCTCTTGGTGATGGTAGTAAAGGAGTGGAGGTCTTCACTGAAGAAACCAAGGACCCTGGGAAGAAAGAGGCAGACAGCAAAAACCAGGACTGGGGGATGAGGAATGGGGGAGGTCTGAGGTCAGAAAGATATCAGGGGTAAGGGCAGAGACCAGCAATATTCCAGGGTCTCATACAGGCCCTTGGGATCCTCAGGTTTAACTTGGGGTAACAGGCACCTACTCAACCCAGCCCACCGTCCTCTGCTGGGAGATCTCAAGGGTCCCCTGGACGTAAGGGAACACAAGATTAGGGGGCTGAGCTGGCCACATGAGAACAGGAGGCCAGCCTTTGGCCCTGGGAATGAGCCACGGAAGTTGCTAGGTGATCCAAGTTGGGTCCTAGCAAAGTGAGAACCAACATCTTGGGCTGCTGGTTCCTCCTGATGTGCTGGTCAGGTACCTGCACATCCACCTCCCTGAGGAGAGGAAGCAGGGAGCTGCTTTGGCAGAGTCCATTCCTCCATCCTGGCCTCAGCCCTGAGGTCTAACCTGGCCCTAAGCAAACCTACCGGTCCTAGGAGGGTGTTCCCCAAATCCCTTGACTACCGATGGTCTGGCTATCTGAGGGGCTTGTCCTAGTGTAAGCAGAACTGGGGTTAGTCCAGATCCACCCAGATACAACAGTCAAAGGCAGATCCTCTTGGATGGCTTACTTGAGGCTGGATATGAGGTGGTTCCTACTTACTAGGCTCCAGAACAAAGGCAGGCAGGGAGTGGGAGTTCCCAGTTGAGTTTGTGGTGCTGCTGCGACTCTTCTCCCTCTGTAGTTCGGAGAAGGGGAGGAAAGCGGAGTCATGACCCCAACAGGCACCAGGAGCTGTAACACCTAGAGAGACCTGGGCCCAAAGTCTGAAGTGCGGAGAGGGAGTGACACGGGTACCAAAGCTGTCCAGATCTGATGATAAAGGACAGCACAGCCCAGGGAGGATCACAGCCGCAGAGGTGGCCCTGAGAGCCCCTAGGAGGACGGCGACGGCAGGGGTGGGGCCCGGAGGGCTTCACCGCGCGGGGTGAGGTGGAAGCCTCTCAGGGAGGGGAGGGGCCGTGGCGCTGCAGGAGGAAGCTGAGACGGATGGGGCACACGATGGTCACACTGTGTTGAGGGGTGGGGCATGCGAGGCGGCCCAGGCCTGCCAGGGCCATATTCTCTGGTCCCCCGCCCGTCTCCCGGCCTCGGTTTTTCCCGTGCGACGGAGCAGAGTGGGGGCAACGTGGGTGTCGAAGCCGCCTGCAGGGGGCGCCAGTGAGCGACACATCTGGAGCCCGAGCCCTAGCGGCCGCGGAGACAGCGGGAGCTGGCGCGCGAGCAGCAGGTCAGCCGGGGTACCAGGTCCAGGATACCAGGTCTGGGGCGCCAGGGGTCCCGGGAGGGCGGCCTGGCCGCTTGGCGCCGTCGGAAGCGGCTGGGACAGGAGACTTGGGTGGAAGGTGCCCCATCGCTCCGACCCTTTCTTCCCGCTGACTCAAGTGCGAGTTCGCGGGCTCCGGGTCCGAACCCTGCCCCGTGGCAGCCACCGTAATGCCCTGTGGTTCGGGCGGTCACGTCCTAAGCCGGGTCGGAGGTGGTGTGTGGGTCCTCGGGGCAGCCCCAAACTGACCGTGAGGTACGCGGGCGGGAGGAAAAGCGACGCGGGGTGCGGCAGCCGGAGCGGCGGGGCGCAGAGAGGCGTCTGGACCCTGCCGTCGGGCCGTCAGGGCGCCCGGCGCTTCCCGCCCAGGGCTGGGTTGGCGCGCGGGGGAGGGGGCGGCTGAGGAGGCGGGTCGCACCTCTAGGGGCGAAAAAGTATTTCCACGGCTGGAGCGGCCGGGGCGGGCGCCGCTATTCCGGGCTGAGGCATCTCGAACCTGCGAGGCTCAGCATCTGAACCGGCTGGGGCGCGGCGAGAGCCGCGTCGGGATCGCGGCACGCAGCGCGCGGGCGTCCCGCGGGCAGAGCGGACCCGGCTTCGGGGGCGCCCGAGGGGCGGGGGTCGGCGGCGTCGGGTGCGCACGGCCGACTGGCTCTGGCCCTCAGATGGGCTGCCCTGGCTGGGATGGAGGTAGGAGTGGCGGGAATGGTGACGGCTCTTGAAAAATTTGAGAGGAGGTCCGGGTCCGCAGAGCAGAGATGCCCTGTCTCGAACATTTAGCCTTTTAACTTCCCGGGCTGTGCTATGGAAGGAAGAGGCAGACCGAGGGCTCTGAGCTGGTGGCGGGTGTCTACCCAGGCCCCGACCCCAGGACTACCGTGGGGAGGTGGGGTGTGGGGTGGCGCAGGTGTTCTGGTTTGTGAGAGAGCAGTATTGGCTCCCTTTGCCTGCCTCTTTCCCTAACCAGAGACTGCATCCCGACCTAGAAGTCTGCCGTCCTCCGGCCTGGGGCGCTGGACAGCCTACGCTCTACTTCTGATTCTCAGCCTCAAGGACTCGGAGACTGCACCCTTCGGATGGATGCTTTATGCCGCTCCCATGCCCAGCCAGTGCTGCCCTGGTGTCCCCATCGTGAGGAACATGGTGGTGGCTTTGGCTACAGCAGGCCAGGGAGGGAGTCACTGGCTTCATCCTTAGCCCCAGGGGCCTTGAGTAGGGCTGGGAAGGCTCTGTCCTCCTGCGAGGCAGCCCCGACACCCAATCCTGAATCTCAGCAGATAGGTGCCAGGGGCTCCTCATTTGTCCGTGGCTATGGTGTCAACACTCTTAGTTCAGCCTTTGCCTCTAGGAATTATCCAGGCTTCTCGGGGTCTGGTGTCCCTTGGGCAAATCCTGTCCAATGCCCCTCCAAGTGTTTCCGCTCACTGCTGGTGGGGTTCTGGCTAGACTGGCCTCCCTGAGCATGTCCTGAGGGCAGCCACACACATCTGGCAGGAGATAGGCTTTCAGCCAGGCTGAAGAGGGCAACGACTAGTCTCAAGGGCAACTGATGGGTCAGAGATTTTGACCCCAATCTGGTTCTGGACTTGCAGCCTCCACTAAGTGAGCAGCCTTGGGCAAGTCACTGCTCTGAGAATTCATTTTCTCATCTGTAGAGCAAGGCTAGTATTCCTAGCAATGCCTGATGCATGGGGCTGAGATGAAAATGAGGTGGGCTCAGGTGGGGGTCAGCGGCGCTGGGGCAGACCAGAGGCAGAGCAAGGGGCTGCACTTGAGCTGGGGAATCCTGGAGGAAGGATCAAGGGATGACACAAAGGGTCACAGTGGGCAGAGGGATGTGTGGACAAGAATTGGCTTGAGAACAAACATGTGGCTTCAGGGTGTCCCACAAAGCTCAGGGCCTTGATGGCTCCCAGCAGGAGCCTGAAATCCCACAGTGGTTCTTGCTACTCTCTAACCTGCTTGATCCTGAGCCATCTCAGCCCTGATGAGCTGCCATCTTGGCAGCCTCGTGAGATAGATCTGTCTTGTCTGGTACAACTTAACTTGCCTTTGCGGATTGTGCATACATGAGAGGGACTGATTGTGCAGAAGGAAGGACAGACAGACAGATGACACTGCTGGGAAGGTTTTTGTTGCGGCAGTGGAGGTTCTGTGGAGAGGAAACTGCTGCAGTAAGGTTCTGATTTGGTGAAAGAGCGGAGTCCCAGCCTAGCTGGAAGAGTCATGGCTCTGGGACATACTGGGTACTAACAAAAGGTAGAGGGCGGCTCAGGGGCCCTAGTTGGAGGAAGAGTGGTTAGGAGGATAGAGGGGATCAAGTACCTAAGGCCGGGCTCCTAGTCCATGTTTCAGATAAGGATGGAACAGAGCTTGAAGCACAGAGGAGATCCTAGGAGAGTGGTTACCTTGTCATCAAGAGCCAGGGCCCTGGCTGGTGGGAGGGAACAGTTTAGTGGCAGAGAGGGACAGCCTACCCCCTGCAACCTGCAAGCCATGAGGTCCTGCCAAGGCCTGGGGAGGACAGAAGAGGCTGGATCCTGGGGAAGGCAGGACCTGCTGCAGCATTCCAGGACTGCCTTGGGCCTTCTCTGACATGCAGCTGAGCCTTGCACAGGCTGTTTTCTTTGCTAGAGTCGCTCCCATTTCTCTTCTTTCACCTTCTTGTCCAGCTCAAAGGCTCCCTCCTCAGAGAGGTCTCCTTGTGGGTCCACATCCACTCCTGCAGGTCAGGCCTGTTTCGGAAGTTGCGGCACAGGGCCTGGTGCTGACCTTCGATGGCGCCTGCCTAGATGGGTGCTGCTGTTCCAGTAACCTGGGTCTTTAGCTGCAGTTGTCTCCTGGAGGAGAAGCAAGAGAGAGGGTTCTCCCCTGGGCTGATGATATAAGCCCATCTGCTGCAGGAGCTGCGCTTCTGCCTCACGATGGCCCCTGCAAGCAGTGAGCTTGGCTAGGGTAGAGCAGGGGGGCACAGAGGCAGCGCTAAGGTGAGTCATGCTCAGAGTGGTCCAGCTCCTCCTGCACTTTTCTTTCGGACTCCAGGGCTGTGTCATCACACCTATGTCCTAGGGACCCACATCCTGCCACCTCAGTGTACTTAGCACTGCCCCCTCAATAGCCCAGCCTCCTGCTAGAGTCCTGTCTTAGGCCCTCTGGAGTCTGTATGCTGAGGACCTCCTGGCCCTGCTTGAGGCAGGGCAACAATACCTGTCAGTCGCCATATGTGGGAGGTGCAAGAGCTGGGTCTTTCATGTGATGCTGTCTCACCACAGTCCATGCACACGTGAGGAGCCACGGCAGAGGGGAAGCCTCGTGCGTGGACCTGAGGAAGTTGTGTGATGATCCCATCCCAGCTACCTTCACCTCAGGGTGGGCTCCCAGCACCTCTGTGAGGTGGGGTCCCCTTGAAGGAAGTTTGTCTAGAGAAGCGGCTGGTGATGGGGTGAATGGCCGCCTCCAATGAGGAGGACTGGGGACCTGTACTCTCTCTGGCATCTGACCTGGACATATGGAGATGGCAAGGGCTGTTGGAGAAGGGTGCTATGACAAGCCTGGTAGCCCTAGGGGCAATGCTGAGGCACCCCAGGGCTGGCCTGTGGCTGCTGGTGTGGAGGCTGCTTCGAGGCCCAGTGCCTCAGCCTCCAGCTGCAGGGAGTTGGTTCTCCGTTTCTGCCCACATCCTGTCCCCAGGGGCAGAAAGCAGCAGCCACATACCCGAAGGCGGTGGGGGAGGGGCACGCAGGACGCCTTCCTGAGTACCTGGGCAGCAGTCGGCACCAGGCTTCGGAAGCGGGTCTGTATGCCCAGGGTGACAGGGAGGGCAAAGGGCTGAGACTCGGTGGTCGCTGAACTCCAGGCAGCTGTGGAAGGCACCTGTCGTGCGCTGACTGATGCTGGCAGGCGGGGCGCTGTGGGTGCTGGGGCCCTGGTGGTTCCGGGAGGCTGGTGCCCAGTCACTGCTTGTGGTTTAGGGGCAGGTGCTACCCTGCCCACCCGATATTATTCTTTGCTTGGTGCCCCTTCATGTTTTACCGAGCTCCCGAGAGACATGTTGGTGTTTTTGAACCTCCCTTCCATGTCTGCCTGCTTTCCACAGTGACTGTCTCCATGAAGTTTCTGAGAGAATTCTTGGTGCCCTCTCAAGCCCCTAGGTCTCCCTTCAGCTGCCTGAAGCCCACCACACCTGCTGTGTTCTTTATTTCAGTCCTTGGGTTTTTCGTGCCCAGAAGTTTTTATCCTATTCATCTTCACCTGCTTTTGTTCCTGCCAGTGAGGTTCTGAATTCCTATTCTTGTTCATAGACGGTATTTCTTCATTACTGTGAGGATCCACGATGTCTTTAAAAATCATTATTTTGTTACTCTATGGCCTTCCTGTCTTCTTCAATGAACCAGTCTCCAAGGTTTTGGTACTGCTGCTTATCTTCCTCAGTCTTAATTTGAGGGCTTGTTTCGAAGTTGGGGTTTGCAGCTCATCTGGAGTGGGAGCTAAGATCATGGGGTCAGGGAGTGGCCTGTAGATACCCACATCCCCAGAGCAGCAGCCACTACTCAGGAGTTTCCCAGACTCTTTCTGCTTTCAGGGCTCGTGGCTGTAGGCTCAGGACCCAAAAGGGTAGCAGCAGGTGGCACGGAGGGTCCTGTGGTCCAGCAGCTGGGATGCTCCCTGGCATTCCAGGTGATTAGGTGACAGGTGAGAGGACTCTAAGGCTGGGATTCTGGAGCGCAGGGTGGCTACGGTAGGCGGAGTCTCTGTGCTGTGCTCTACTCCTCGACCTTGGCCACATCCAAGAGCAGGTGTGCAGGGCACTGCCTGGAAGTCTGCGGGCGCCTCTGGCCAGCAGGCTCTGGGGGGTATCACCACCATCTGGGCATGTGTACAGAGAGCCTTGCTAGGCTGAGGTACAAAGAACTTGAAGAGGTGGGCCAGATATATGGGCTTTGATTAAAAGGTGTTTTAAATAAACTTGCCAGACCAGGTGAGGTGGGTGGTAAGGCAGGAAGAGGCAGCAAATTTGAGTCCAAATGCTGGGTATCCTATGGAGCTGCTCTTCCAAGGCTCAACATGTGTGTTCCACAGCATGTGTCTGTATTTTACATGGGACAGTCTCATCCCCGACAAGGGACAGTCATGAGGAAATATGACATTATTAATATTTAATTTCCCCTCCTGGCTAGCAACAGATGACTCAAGGATTAATTAGATAGGCAGAGCCAAGCTAGAAGAATAGGAAATTGCCAGATCCTGACCCTGAACCCCCACTTCTTCCGCCAACCTTCCTGTGGCTCGGGAAGGCTCCCAAAGGGAGGAAAGCTGGGAGGAGGCCCCGGAAGGCCCTGTGGCTGTGTACCACGGCATTCTCCACCACCCTTTAATGTTCCTGGTAAGGATGAGAGGTCATTTTGCCTTTTGACACCTTAGTTTCCTTATCTGTAAAATAGGGTTCATGGGGCCAGAGAGAACACAGATCTCTGTCATTTTCTGAGCTCCCAGACAGGCTGTAGAGGTTCTTTAAGAGGAACCAGTGCAGTGTCCGGCATTGAGACAGGTGGCCTTCAAGAGAGCATGAGATTTGGTAGCTCAGTGGTGGCTGGCACTGGCTGGCCAGCCATATCATTCCCCAGTTCTGGTCGGTGAGGCGCTAATCTGAAATTGGAGTGGGAGCATTTATACCACAGGAAAAGACGATAATTCAGGGTGCCCCCAGCCAGTCCTGGGCTTATTTGCCAGACTACAGTGGGGCAGACCCGAAAGATCTCCAGGAGCACACGGTTCCGCCAACTCCCCGCTCCACCCTTCCTTGTCCTGCCTCTGGCACCGGTGATCTGCTGGGCTCGTGAAGCTGGGGAAGGCGCAGCTGACAGCGGATTCCGGATTAGCAGATGCCAAGGTGGCCTGTGGGACCAAAGGAGCCTCACCCAGGGTGTGCTTGCAGCAGCCGGGAGATCCTGCAGGAATGTCAAGGGAAGGGGAAGAGGGGCAGCAGGCCGTGCAGGAAGAAGGGCTGGGCGGGCTCTGCTGGCAGGAGACTGATGTGTGTTTTTAGCCCCATGCAAGGCTGGCCTGAACAGGAGGGTCAAGGTCATCCAGTGAGACTCTGGACAAGGAGAACGTGGCTTCAGTGGAGTTGGGAAAGGTATCAGTATCCTGTGCGCTTCAGCTCGGGGATCTAACACAGAAGGTTGTAGGGGGTTCTCAGGCAGGTGTCCAAGGCAAGTATCCACCAAACAAACAAACAAAGGCTGGGTGAGGCCCCTCCAAGACCCTTCTAAGCTAGACATCCTAGCTGGTCTGGAGTCTGTACAGTCTTCGGGGTAGGCACTGGTGGCGTGACCTGGCAGCAGGGACTTGGGTAGTGGGGCTGAGGAGCCCTGTCTGGCCTCAGAAGAAGTGTCCGTGCCTTGTCCGTTGTTGTCTGCCGTGCCAGCTGTGTAGCCTGGCTGTGGTGTCCTTTGACGCAGATTCCCCTAGAGAGGGTCTGAAGGTCACAAGCTGGTTGTCTTCTTTGCCCAGCAGGCAGCGTCCCTGAAGAGCAGTAATTCTTCAGGGGCTCATTGGGCCTAAATGGACAGTGGCTGTTGCTACTGCTGCGGGTGTGGGAAGCCACACTGAGCCATGGGCCAGGAACTGGGTGGGAAACAGGTCCAAGGTGAGCCCTCGCTCCACCAGTACCTATTGGGCCTAGGTCGGGTGGACTCCTGGTGAATGCTGCTCTGGACTTCAGGCCCAGAGGACGGAAGGACATGTGGCTGGGAGTGAGGCCCGGGGACTCAGTCTGGTCTGTCTGCCAGGGACACACTTTGTAAGCAGCTGTTGGCAAATGCCCTGTGCAGAGCCAGGGCTCAGTAAGGTTCGGCCTTCTCCAACTGCTGCAGGTGACTCCAGTTTCTATTGTGGCTTTGGCCTCCCCTCTTTCCTCCTTCTTGGCCCTTCTGTGCCCAGCAATTCGTTTTAAGCCTCCTAGTGGGGTGAAAGGGTCTGTTGGGGGCAGGAGCCCCCATCCAGAGATGTGGCTCCAGCCTGAGGCAGGGACAGCACTGCAGGTAGAAGGAAACTCAGGATTTCATTCAGCCCTCTGTTGGCTCCTGGCCAGTTTGGAGTGTGTGTATAGTGGGGGACCTTGGCCCTTCAAAGAGGCCAGAGACCCAGGGTGACCTTCCACCAGGGTCCGTAGTCCCACTCAACCCTTCACATCCCAGAGAAGACGGGGAAGATGTGGCCACAAGTCACCCTGTAGCATTTTGCCTCCGGGCAGGCAGTGGCTGCTGGTAATGTGCTCTTGGTGCTCCATGAGTTTAGGGTAAAAGGGGGTAGATTCGGGGGCCCCCTAGCTCTCACACAGAGGCACTTTAGTGGGCAAGGGTGGTTTCACAAGCTCAGGGAGAAACAGCTAGAATTTGGGCTAAGCTTGGACCTGCTGGAAAAACCAAGACTTTCCATGGTTCTATTCCTCTTTTTATGACATTTGATCCTGGGAGATCCTTTACAGATCTGTTATTTGCTTCTCATAGACTCATGGGTGAGAGCTAAAATGTCCCCATAGGTCAGCTGGGGTCCAAATGCCTCACAGAACCCAGAAGGGAAAACCATTCTTGCCTACAGTCCCCAGCAGGTCCTGGCTGGGTACCTGCTTTTCTGACTTCAGTCAGTCATTACCTGTGTCGTCAAGGCAGAGGAGCAGCGGGGGTAGGGGGACGTAGGAGGAGAGAGGGGTGGCAGCTCCCTCAGAGAGGGGAAGCAGCTGCAGCACCTCCCCTTCCCAGACGCGCAGCTGGAGCACCAGGAGGTGGCAGGCTCAGGTTTGTGCCTGCTCTGCTGCCTGTGAGGGTGAGTGGTTTACCTGCCAGGAATGGACGACAGGACCGGATTGCTCTCCAAATCCCTGCAGATACCTGAGCTCCAGGTGTCGCTGGCCTGTCCCTAAATGTGACCTCTGGTAGTTCCCCAGAGAGCTTGCAAGGAATGGAACAGGCAGAGGTGGGCTGAAAAGCTGGCTTAGTAAGAGAAAATCGGTGGGATTGGAAGACTCTACAGGGAAGGGACTTTCTGGGAGGGAAGAGGAGTCATGGGACTGGCAACGAGGGCAGGAGATTGGCCAGGCTGCCATAGAAGGCTTGCGATGCTGACCATAGTGGACCAACATGAGGACCTTAACATTGACAGATTCTTGGTTTTCTAGGGAGGAAAGAAGAAACAAAGAAAGCGAACTGCCCCAAGTCCAGGCTGGGAGGGCTGTGACCTCAGGACCTGTTGTGGGTGAAACGCGGGAGCCTTGTATAGTGCAGAGGAGTGAGCTGGAGTCCCAATAGGGGTACACCAGTCCCTCCTGCACATATGCTGCATGAGCCTGAGAGAAGGGGCTGCTTTCTTGAGCAGGTTTGCATGAGGGTCTTCACAGGGACTCCATGGGACCAGGAGGAAGCAACTCTGCCTAGTGGCCTCTCTGGGCCTGAGTCCTCCTCCACAGTAGGGGCGAAATCCCAACTCTCTTGCCTTCTGACTGTGGCGGTAGCAGACCAGGCCAGCAACAAGGGAGAGAAGGGTCATCCTCGGGATGGCATCTGTCCTAAAGGAGGCATAGAATCTGAAGCAGTAGGGGCTTTGGGACCAGAATAACTCCAACTGCTCACCAGGGCTCTGCTTTTCCAGGTGCCCTGAGAACCCTGAGGCAGAGTCGAGCCCTGATGTAGCTACGGGAAACCCTGGAGAGAACCTGGTTTCAGCAGACTCAGCTGTGAGAAAGCCTTTGGAGAGCCCCCCACAGGGACGCCCCTGGCTCCTGTGAGGAAGGGGCTCTGGGCCTGGGCCTCTCTGCCACAGGGCAGGGAAGGCTGGGCTGCAGCTATGGACCGTGAGCTGGCCCAGCCCTCGTCCCCGCTGAGCCTGCCCGTCTGCGGCCGCTCCTACAATGAGCTCCTCAGCGTACATCACGGTGGAGCTGGTCATTGCCGTGCTGGCCATCCTGGGCAACGTGCTGGTGTGCTGGGCCGTGTGGATCAACAGCAACCTGCAGAACGTCACCAACTACTTCGTGGTGTCACTGGCAGCGGCCGACATCGCGGTGGGTGTGCTCGCCATCCCCTTTGCTATCACCATCAGCACCGGCTTCTGTGCCGCCTGCCATGGCTGCCTCTTCTTTGCCTGCTTCGTCCTGGTCCTCACACAGAGCTCCATCTTCAGCCTCCTGGCCATCGCCATTGACCGCTACATCGCCATCCGGATTCCCCTGCGGTGAGCCAGGGGCTGGGGTTTACGCCTGTGCAAAGGCCTGCTGTGGCCACGGTCTGGTCTGTGGTGTCAACATATGGGCTGAGGATGGGCCCCTGGCCTCAGTCTGGGACTTCCCAGGGCTGGCAGGTGGGCAGCTGTCACACAGATCCGGCTGATCCTACAGGCACCGAGTGCCTGGCCTGCTGACTGCCCGCAGGCTGCGTGGGGTGGGTGCACCTGGGCTGTTCTTTGCCCATCAGAGCAGAATTCCCTGTGAGATGCTGGTGGGGTGGGAACGGGATACCATGGGACCTCAGCTAGGAGCCCGTCTGCTGCCTCCCTTTCTCCTGCTCCTCTGAGCTGGCCTCAGCGTGAACATTACGAGAATGACCTGGAGAGGGGAAGTGACTTGGCCAAATGCCACAGTGAGTCACTTGGACTTACATGCAAATTATGTTGCTTCTCAGGGCACCAAGGACTCAGCCTGCGCTGAGCTGGTTGTGAGAGGGGGATTTTACAGTGTATCTTTTGTGAAGTGACTTCAGTCAAGTATTGTGTAAATGAAGACATTCCAGGAGACTGAGTTTCCTTGGTGTGACCTCCACCTACCCAGGCCATTAGATGAGCTAGAAAGTGTATCCCTCCCCTTGGGGGCCCTGGGGCCTCCTGTTGCACCTCTTTGCTCCTCCTCCACAGAGCTGGGTCCCACAGCCACAGTGGCTACAGGCCCCAAGGGAGGTCTCCCTGGCTGGGGAGACAAGCGTGCAGTCCCCATGGTGAATTCTCCCAAATAGAGGAGGTGCCCACCTCGGAGGGAGCCCCAGCATCCCCGTGCTGGCCTGAGAGTGCCCCAGGGGGGAGGAGGGCCAAGTTCAATGAGCAAATGGAAATTCAGAATGTCAAACCCGGGGAGGCCTCAGAGGTCACTTCCTTCCTCTAGTCTTCTGAATGGAAAAATGAGGCTCCGAGAAAGGAACCAGCTCTCTCAGGGCCACACAAGGAGTCGATGGCAGAGCTGGGACTAGACCTGGGATAAAACACAGCCTGCCACCACTCTGATGGCACTCTGGACGGGCAGTCCAGCCTCCCAGAAGCTGCAGTTGGTAAGCTCGGCCATCCCATCGCCTGAGCCCCCAGAGGGACATGGGCACCTGCATCTGGCTGCTCGAAAACAGAGGCAGAGCCTGGACCTTGAAAAAGAGACTCTGGCCGGTCCTGGAAGGGGGCTGAATTGGAGGTGTCTGACTCAGGGCACAGTGTGTGGAGAAAGCCTGGGTCCTCACAGACCCCTTCTCTTGCTCCCATGTGTGGAATCCCCGTTCATCCAGGGACAGCTGAGGGCATGGAGGCGCAGGGAAGGGGTCTATGGGCACCAGCTGGGCCTGAGGCCACGCGGTGGTGGGTGCTGAGGGGAATCAGCAGTCTAGCTTTCACTTTCTTCTCTGATTCAAAGGGCAACAACATTCAGGGGCGAGGTCAGGGCAGCTGTTCTCAAATTAAAGATCTCAGCTCTGTTTCCCCACGGGTTTCTCTCTCTCTCCTTCCTCATCTCTGTTTTCTGAGAATCAACAGAATACGCTGTGTGGCTGTGGGAAGTCATCTGCCCTTCCCCGGGCCCATTTCCTCATCCAGGGCAGGGGATAGGTCCTTCTGTCTCTGAGAGTTCAGAGGTTTTGAGGGTCTATGGAGGGATGGGATTGATGAGACTAGGGAAGTGGGGGTTCAGCTTTCTTTTTTTTCAGCACTGGGGATTAGACCCAGGACTCCATCTGGGCTCCATTCCCCAGCACACTCCCCCTTTTGAGATGGCCTCACTAAGTCCCTAAGTTGCCCAGGCTGGGCTCAAATTCACAGTGATCCTCCCGCCTTGGCCGCCCAAGGTGCTACAGCTGTGCACCACCACACTGGCATTCTGCTCTTTCGTTAGCTACTGAAGATTTGGAGCCACAGCTCTGCCTTAACCCCAGTCTGTATTCCAGGCTATCAGCACCTCACAAAGCTGGCCCTCAGTTTCACCTGGACCTTGGGCCATTTGAGCTCTGCTGGGTCGGGCTTTGGAAGGCTCAGGCTGGTCTCCTTGGTGGGGATGCTTCGATGTTCCTCCTGCCTCCCAGGCAGAAGGTGTTATAGTTGCCTAAGGATGTTAGCCCTGAACCTCTCTTAATCCTTTCCACCCAGCATTGAGGCTGGTGTGGATGCTACGACCCTCACATTACTCACAGGGAGGCCAGAGCCAGGAAGGGACACATGTCTGTCTTCTGACGTGGGTGGACTCTAGAGCCCTTTGCACTGTTCCTGGGTTCGCAGGTTCCTTCAGTTTCTGAATCCTAGGAGCACCTGGCCACTAGGCATGGGGAGGCATCTGTATGGAGGCTCCTGAGCGCAAGATGGGCCTTTGGAGAACTGAATGGAGGCCAATGAGAACCAGGCATTCATGGCTCCCTGCTGGAGATGCTGCCTAGTTTGGAGTCCCCCTTCTTCCTTTGTCCCCATCACAACTGGGAATCTGCTCTTCCACTGAGGAAAGTCCACAGGGCTACTCTGAGGCCTAGTCTCAGAAGGCCTAGCCCCAGGCCTGCACCACACATCCGTAACTTATTTTTTTCTTTAGAATTCAACTTCAGAGCTGGTTGTGGTAGTATGGGCCTGTAGTCCCAGCACTCGAGAGGCTGAGGCTGAGGATTGCCATGAATCTGAGGCCAGCCCGGGCTACATAGTGAGTTCAAGATCGGCCTGAACTACATAGTGACACCCTGTCTCAAAAAAAGAAAAAAAAAAATCAACTTCAGAACAAGCTATTTCCTTTCTCCTAAATAAAAGGATCCCCTACTAGGTTAGGGCAGGGCCTGGTGGATGAGAAAGAAGCCAGGTGAGAGAAAGTTGTGCAACTGTCAGTGTCCTTGGAGGACAGAAACCCTGGGTGGGGGATGTGGCCTTCCTTTCATAGGGAACCTCTCACCACTCTCTCCTGTGTCTCCCGCTGGCCCCTGGCAGGTTCCGTGAGTCCTGAGGAACAAGCCCAAATACCAGGTGGTGGCATTGCTGAGGATGTCCTATCATAGTGATTTACCCTGACTTTTAAAGAGAAAGGTTAGGGAGGCAGCTCAGAGGTAAAGCAAGGTGCTTGGTAGAGGTAAAGCCATGGGTTCAAGCCTCAGCACTATAAAAACAGAAAAAATGCTTCCTCTCTGACCAGACTTTCCAAGTGACCTGAGGTCATAGCTCAGTACTTGCCTTGAGTTGCAAGGCCCTGTGTTCCATTCCCAGTATATAAAAACAAATCAATAAAATAAAGAGGCAGGATTAGGAGGGTGAGCCCATGGAGGAAGTGTTACAGGGTGTGTGAGCTCTCGATGCCACATGTGCAGAGGCAGGTGTGTCAGGAGGGCGAAGCTTGGGCACAGGCCCTGAGGAGGGAATGACCATGTGGGCTATGGGTCGGGCAGGATGACCTGGTGGCTGAGAGACAGAGCAAAGGAGCTGTGTGGGCAGGGTGTGTGTGAGGCTGACTCAGGCCTGCCCCTGTCTGGGGAAGGAGTCTGGGTTTCCCCGTCATCAGAGGCTCTTCAGTTCCAGGATCCCTGACACTTTGGGATAACTGAGGAAAGCTCCTTCCTCTCCTCAGTGATGCAGATACTCATAACCCCCATGTGGAATTAGGCAGTGTATTTTGGGGCTGTAGGGTGAACCCCCCATGTGGGTGACTGGGGTCCTCAGGAAAGGGCAGCCTGCAGCCTGGAGGACACAGGGATACAGATGGCACCGTGAAATGGGCTGGCAGCTGCTCTGGCTCTCACATCCTCTGACACCCCCAGGCTCCCTGGAATGGCCAAATGTTGTGCTGGGTGGCCTCGGCGGCCCTTGCAGCAAGACTGTCTGTAACTGAGGGTCAGAAGGCTGTGTGTAACCTTGTTACTCACAGACATAGCCCAGGGGACATGGCTGGGCCATGCCATGGTCCGGCTGTGATTCACTTTGGGCCTTGATGCTCATGCAGGCCCCTGAACGCCTAGATGCGAGACTCTCAGCTTAAAGGGCTTCGTTTTGAATAACAAAATTAATCTATTTCAGTGTCGTGGAGTTTGCTTGCTTGCTGACCTTGCATGTTAGGCAAGCGCTCTAACTCACTCCCAGCCCTATTTGATGTATATTATTTGCATGTGCTCAAACATTAGAAAAAAACCCAAAAGACATATAATGAGAAGTTGTCCCTGTGCTCCTTCCTCCCCGCAGTGCCCTTTCCTGGAGGCGGTGGTGGGACTCCTCCCAGGGACTTTCTTAGCCTGTGCCCAAGTGCTACTTATTGTATGTTTTGTTTCTGTCTCCAAAAAAGTCTTTCTTCTGAGAATGCAGTGAAAGACTTCCCCTCAGGGATTCCCTTGTCTTATCAGAGTAGACAACTGGACAGACCAGGGATTTCCATGCTATGTTCTCCACAGAAACGCCCAGGCCCAGGCCTAGTCCTGGTGACTCCCGAGCTCCTGAGTTCACTAGGCATCTGTTAAGCACCCTCTCTTCTGCAGAAGCTCCCCCTGCATAGCTGCCTGGAAGTGCAGGCAAGAAGGATGTGCTGCGCAGAGCAGTGTGTTCTCCGCAGGGTCCAGGGACCCTGCACCATCCACTTGCTTCAGCTCGATCACCTCAAGCGAGAAGCTCGTCACTGCTAGGCAGCCCATTTCTCCTATGAACACCTCAGCTGAAAATTCTGTCTCCTCAAGTCAGCAAATTTCCACACAGTGACTCAGCATTCTGCCTTATGGAGCAGAGCTCACAGGTCCAGGGTGCTTAGTTCCATTTTACAGACGAGGAACCTGAAGGTCAGCGAGGCGAAGTGACGTAAGTTCTATATTTACAGGAATGTGCCAGGGCTACAACCAGACAGAGATATGCTTTGCTCAGGAAAGATGCCAACAGTAATGGAGCCTCCTGTTCAATGGTGCTTATACCAAATACATGGTAGAGTACTAAGAACAGTGCTGTAAATGCTATGTTAGTATTAGACAAAGGTGGGGAGGGCTGTGACTTTATGTTTAAGTCTCCTAAACAGGAGACAGGAAAGTGCTGGGTCTCTTGCTTGGCAGAAATGGGCAAGTCCATGACACTTCTCCTGCAGAGGCCCTGTTGAGGTGACCAAGCCCCGGCTCAGTGGACGTGTGGAACTCCTGAGAACTGACCTGCTCGGTTTCCAAATTGACAAGACTAAGGATGTAGCTTGGTGGGTGTAACACTTGCCTGGCATATGCAAGGCTTTGGGTTTGAGCCCCAGGACTGAAAAAAAAAA